>JAKSZU010000009.1:51386670-51669601 GCA_026018925.1 Tupaia tana | reverse complement strand
TCTGTATTTGGTGACAATATTTATGTATGCAGAAACAGACACAAACATACACACAGATCAACAATATACACATAATAATTTTGCTAGAAAGAATCTAAAGGATTAGAGGCTCAAACAGCACTAAGGTGATACCATGGGTAACTATTGACTATAGCCAACTGGAAAGGGCTTTATTCACTTCTGTTGACATTGGCTCACCAATGACACCAGTGAAATTGATAGGCTTTGGTATCTTAAAGACTCCATCAGTAAAGGGTGAAAGACTCGGGAGAAAAAGCATAGAGCCCAGAAAATTTGGCAGTACCTAGGAGAAAGTAGCACCCACCTCTCAGCTACTTGAACTTCTTTCTGGGCACAGGTAAGACTTCTCTTAGCCCTTCCCCAAGTGTATGATTCCACTCATGTTCCCATTACCAAATGGGAGTGGTATAGGAGCCATTCTTCTCCCAGTTGCCTAGTACAGGCCAGGTCACAGTACAGCACACATACTCAGTACCCCATCTGATCCCCTGTGTGGTCCTGTGAGGTAACTATTATTTTCATTTCACAGATGACAAGACTGACCCTTATAGCCATGGATCTATTACAACTGCCAGGTTGATTCCTCTACCTAGGCATCTCAGAGGTAATATGAATTTTACCTATCATCTCTGTTCTAACAATAGGAATTTCAAGTGGCTTCATTGTCCCCATAAGCTCACTGAACATTTCTAAGCTTATTATGCATTGCTCTCTGTTTTTATTTATTTATTATTATTACAAACATAATTCATATCTTTTGGGGGAAAAAGTGGAAATGAATGAGCAAAGAGAAGAAAAGGAACCACACAATGAGAGCCATAGAACACCTCTAAATAGATTGAATAGAAGACACCGAAGGGCCAGCCACGACTACTGACCTGGTTCCACATATCTGGGTAAGACATGGAGCTAGGCACACCAGCAGAGAAAGGACAGAGGTACCTAATTATCGGGTGGTTAGGCTCATGTTTGTACTGGCATTTGGTCATGATTTGAGAATAACCATTGCCTACTTCTCAGAGTATATGCTTTTAGTTTTTTCTCTGCTCAAATGCACCATGCAAACATTTACATCTTTATAAAAATGGGCTGATACTGTATGTGCAGTTCTGCCAACTTTTATTATTTTACAATGTACATCTCTTCCATGCACATGGGTGAAAATCCCCTACTAAAAGACAGAGCGCTGCGGTTGGATCAAAAGGCTGCTGGTAACGAGAGTGACACCTAAAGCAACGTTTCAGCTTAAGGTTAAAGCACAGGACCTGGCCAGTATCTACCAGGGAAAGCAGGGCTGGCAATATTCCCATCAGAGAAGTCAGAGTCAAAGGCCAAAGGCCTTAGAGGTATGGGATATCGTGTAAGCCCCTTTGGCCCCTACCTCCACCTCTCACTCCCCTGACACCCCGCTGCCCCCTGGGGGTGAATGGGTCCTGCACATCTCTTTGCATCCAATGGAAACCACCCATTTTCTGCTTTTTCCTCAGCTCTTCCTGAGCCCTTGACACATCTCCGCATTCTCTCATCACCTCCTCACTGCTCAAATGCCTCTCCTGTAAGTCCTCCTCTGAGTCCTTGGGGGAATCATCCGTCCCCCTGTCAGTCTTCCTTTTGGCTTTCCGGGGAACATAATCTTCAGCTGGGCGCTTTTCGGCAGCCCGTGGCTCGCTCTCAGGCCTGGCCTGGGAGTCGGGCTTGCCCTCACCTTGGGCCTTGCGCCCCTCCTCGGACTGGCCCTGCCTCCCTGGCCTTCCCTCCTCTCCTGGTTGACCCTGGTCGTCTGGCTCTCCTTCCTCCTCTGGCTTTCCCTCTGCATCCGGCTCTTCTTCCTTGTCTGACTTTTCTTCATCTTCAGGCTCTATTTCACCTTCTGGTTTTCCCTTGTTTTCCCCTTTTCCTTCATTTATATCGCAGGGTTTTTCCATGTTGAGATTTCACCTCCTTCTCTTGTCCTGGGGGTGGGGTAGGGGAAGAGACAGAGCAGACATGGAGTTTGAGTGCTTGGGGAATGCAGGTCAGGTCAGTCCTTGCATCTCCCCCATGAGGGTTCCCCTTAAGCCTTGCAGGTGTGCCTTCTTCCCATCCCTTCCCCCAGTCCTCCCACCCACGGAGCCAACCATTCCCTGGCAGGCCCTGCCACCGTCTCTACACCCGGTCAGCATGGCAAGGTGTGTGCATTGTGTGTGTGCATGTGTGTGGAGGGGAGTGGGCCGTGGGGTCCCAGTTCTCTCCAGGTCGTGCCCTCCGCGCTGCCAACCCTTCTGGGTCCCTCCTGGTCCCTGTCAGTGCCTCCCTCCCTCTCACTGACCTGCAGGGATTCTGGACAGGTCTCTCCTCCTTTTCAGGCCCCGCAGAGTGCTGGGACCCACAGGCGCACAGACCTGCAGACGGACAGGGGACAGGGGACAGGGGACAGGGCAAGGCTGCGCGCTCAGCGGACTCCCAGGGACTCAGGCCCTTTCCTGAAGCCCGGCCCTTCTCACCCAACACGTCTTCCTCCACCTCCCCCGCACCTCAGTCGCCATTTCTTTCAGGCTCTGGAGGGCACCAAGCCAGGATGCTTTCCAAGCTCTGTCTGGGTCACTGGGTCCCCTTCTCCAGGAGGCAACCTGCCCCACCCCACCCCCTTTTGGCGGAGGCCAACGGGTCTTCGCAGGGGCAGTGTGAGGGGCGCCATCCCAGACTATGTCTACGTTTCATTGTCATCTACGTTTCACTGTCGCACTGCGGGGGCGACCCCCCTCCATTTCCTGCTCTGGAGAGAGGGCTTAGGGTAGGGGGTTCAAGAAGACGGCCCTGGCCGCTGCGGGGTCCTCCCTCCCCTCCTTCTCCGCGGTCCCGCTGCTCCTGGATCCTACCGTCACCCGCTCCACCCCGCCCCGCACCAGGCAGCAGCGCCCACCTTCACACTGACCTGCGGGGACCCGGGACAGGCCTGCGCCTCCTCGAGCTCGCAGATGCCGCTCGCAGCTCGCCCGCCGCGGGGCAAGCCAGGGAGCTGCTTCTGCGCGGGTGTTGTGTGCGGACCGCAGTGGGACGGGAGAGCTACGCTGGCGGGCGGGGGGACTGGTACCCACAGCTGCGCCGGGCGGGTCACGTGAGCGCCGCGTCACGAGCTCGCCCCCACCCCCAGCCTGACCCACCACGTTCCCCAGCTCCCAGGGCCCGGGAAGCAGCGCACCGGCGGCAGGAGGGCTGGTGCCAAGTGGGGGTGTGGGGGGAGGGGGGCGGGAGGTCGCGATAAAGGAGGGGGACGCTTCCTGACCCCGGGTGCCTCACCTGGCGCATCTCACCGCCTCCGCCTCAGATGCCCATGCTCGCAGGTGTCACAGGGCTCGCCACGGGGGGGGGGGGGGGGAGGAGGGGGCTGACTGAGCCAGGCGCACCCAGCCTTGAACCCCGCAGCCCGCTCCCTAGGCCAGCCTGCCTGACCCTGGAGCCCGGGCGGTGGTGCTTGGCAGGAGGCTGAGCGTCCACCTTGAGTGGCGGCGTGCCCAGGGTTTCTGTCCTGGGCCTCCTGTCTCCTCCATCCACATGTTCTCTCCCTGGGAGATCTGTTCACCTCCTCTACACACCGTGACTTCCAAGTCTATCTCCAGTTTTTTCCTCCTTTGAATCTCAGACCCATCTTGTTAACTGTTTATTGGACATGACTACCCAAATATCCCTGAGGGACCTCAAAGTCCATGTACCTCAAACTGATTTCACCAGCTTTCTTCTTGCTACCTTCGTTGTTCTCTCTCCACCGTCCAAACATATGTGTATGTATACACACACACACACACACACACACACACACACACACACACACATAGCTATAGGGTGCGTACACTCACCAGAGAGCAGAAACTGGGAAATCACCCCCCACCCCAGGATGCTTGGCCATGCTCCAATCCCTTCTCCTCCATTATCCTCTCAGGATTTGGGGCACTCACATACACATGCCTGGCATGAGTTTCAAGCTGCCAGTTTAGGGACTCAAACCGTGGTCAACCATGTGAGAGTCTTGCGCCTTAACCATTACACCACCTGCTGGCCCCCTCCAGCATCCAAACTTAATTTTATAGCATTCATCCTATTTTCATGGAGAGAGATTGTCAGGCAGCTAAAAAAGAAAGTATTTAAATTTTATTTTATTTTATTTTATTTTTATTTTTAAAAAGAATTATTTATTTATTATCATTTTTCAATTTGACCAGAGAAGGACAGAATAACAGAAAGAAAGTGAGAAAGTAAGCTGCCAAGTCTGGGACTTGAACTGTGGTCAGCAATGCGGGAGTCCAGTGTCTTTAACCACCATGACACCTGCTGGAGCCTTTAAATTATATTTTTTAAAAAAATTATTAACCTCAGATGCACAGATTCATCATAAGCTTTGGTTTAACATGCTGTCATGTAATTGACTCCTGTTTGCTCGTCTTTCCTTTTCTACCATTCTTTTTCTTTCCTTTTCTTCACCTTACTTCTCTTCCCTTGTTTTCTTTCACATTAGTGAAATCACCACCCAACCCTGATAACTGGAAAATCGCCAATATTGTAATATTTACAATGCAGTGTCTTATATGTGGGTGTGACAAAATGGCTATAATGCATCTTGGTTTTGATCTTTTTGAGTATATTCTTTTAGTTTTTATTATTAAGTTTCTTGGGACATGTGTTGTCATCTTTCATCAAGCTTAAGTCATTTTCAGCCATTCTTTCCTTAAGAATTCTTTCTGTTTTTCTTCTCTCTATTGGACTCTTATCATGAATATCAATAAACTTCGCGGTATCCCACAGATCTCCTGGGCTTTGTTCAGTTTTCTTCATTCCTTTCATTTTCTGTTTCTCAGACGAGATCATCTCAATTGACCTATTTTCAAGTTCACTGATTCTTTCTTCTATCTGCTTCAATATTCTCTAGTGAATTTTTGACTTCTGTTATTATACTTTTTCCAAAATTTTTATTTTTTTATGATTTTATCTCTCTTTGTATATTTTTATACTTATAGTTTAGATTTGGTGAGACATTCCTCTCTTTTTCTTTAGCATTTTGAGCATGTTTAAGACAATTGATTCAATATCTTTGTCTAGTAATCAAATATAAAGACTTCCTCATGAATAGTTTTGAATTATTTTCTTTCCTGTGGGTGAGTCATATTTTCTTGTTTCTTTGTGTAACTCATAAAATTTTGTTGGAATCTGTATATTTTGAATACAATATGTCGACTATGGAAGTCAGATTCTCCCCCTTTCCTGGAAATGGAAACAAGAAATACACAAACTACCAAAATGAACTTTAAAAGAACTAGAAGCAGCCCACTTGTGGTAGTGTGCACTACTAAGGCACTATGCTTCCATGACAAAGTCCTTATATCAATCGCGAGTTGGTTTTGCTTGCTCAATGATTTTTTAAACTCTTTCTGTAAATTCTGTATTTTTTGTCATGTATAGCCAGGGAGTCTGTGTTTTGTTAGCTTATTGGAAGGCTGGTGTTTGTACAGTTACTTTAAATGTTTAGAGAAATTAAAAGAAAAAAAGAGAAACACACAGTTCGTTAATCTTTGCGGATGTACTCAGAGTTTGGAATTTTTTTTAGTTCTTTCCTTTCTCCTTCCTCAGATTCTGAAGGTCAACCCAAGGTGAATGCTTGGGTCTTCTCTAGTCTTTTTAGAGTATGTGTCCCATCCTGAGCCTTCTTGATTCTCTAGTATACTTGAGAGGTGTTTTTGTTTTTGTTTTTGTTTTTTCCTTTAAATTCACTTTTTTAACATTAATTCACTATACATCATTACAGCATACAAAATGAATTTTCCATCCAGAATACACTGTATGTTGGCTTAATCAAGCACATCAACATACATGTTATCAACAAATAATTTTCCATTTCTTATGTCTTGTATATTTTGCTTCTTTTTTTTTTTGCCATCCTTGATTCCCTATCCCTCACCCTCTGCCATGTCCTACCCTCCTCCCACATTGTCTCTGATATCCATGATTGCTTTCTATGCCTTCCCCCCCATTTAATTGATTTGCTAATGAACTTAATTAGTCTAAATATTTGCATTAGCAAGCGCAGCTGATATATACCTATACATGAACCCAAGTCTGACTTTAGGCTGACTTTAGGCATAAACCTCAGTGAGTATAATGAACATACTATAAAGTAGTACCCAGCTGGGGCTATATAGCTTACTGCAGTCATCAAATATGCATTTTCTTTTAATTTCGGTAAGAACAGTTTGGTTTTTTTTCCTCTCCTGAAACTTTTTTTTAATTAATTTACATTCATTCCCTGAGCATCATCACAACATACTAAATGTGGTTTCCCATCTAGAATAAACTGCATAGTGGCTTAATCATGCATGTTATCATCAATAATATTCCATTTCTACTTTCATATATATGTGTATATATATATATATATATATATATATATATGAAAACATATATATACACATATATGATACATATATATATGTTTTTTACCCCATGTCTGACCCTCTGCCCTTTCCCACTCTCTTATTACACTATTTCTGCTGTCTACAGTTGTCTTCCATTCCTTTCCCCCCAACATTTTGTTGATCACACAATACCATAAGTAATCTAACTACTTTCAATAGCAAGTTCAGCTGGTAATTTCAAGAAAAGTAGTTTTGAGCTGGTAAGGATATTTACCAGCTCAAAACTACTTGAGAGGTTTTTAAAAGTGTTTGTTTCCCCAACATATTTCTTTTCCAAAACTCTTCTTTCCTATGCTTCTCAGTCTACTTATGGCTTGTTCTCAGTGTTGCCTCAGACTGCTGTGGTGAATACCTGTGACTTTAAATACTTTTGGGAAAAGCCAACATCTAACGCAACATATTCTGACCCCGAGAGTGCTGTCAATCTTGTTAGATAAAATGAAATCTTAGTGCTAGTCTTGAAGGAAGCTGCCAGGCAGAGCAAGCCCCACAATGACAATTCTAAGAGTGTTAAATCCAAATTCTTGTATCTGACATTATCAAAGTAGCAGTTTTTTGTTTGTTTGTTTGTTTGTTTACCAAGTTATGCTCTGGTTGCTATAACATTTTGACTAGATTCTAGACTTCTCAAAAAGTTGATTCTGACAGACTTTTTCAGGTTCACTAATTGCTCATCATAAGGTACTGGAGTTCCATATTCCCATTCTCTATCATTTTTGGTGATGTTACCTGCCTTTGTAGTTTTTGTTTTTGTTTTGATAGGATGTCACTGTTGATGTCCTCCTATTCCAGCTTCCCAGTTGGACCCACAGATGTGCACAGTGATACCCAACTCTCTCTTTTTCTTTCTCTCTCTCTCTTTTTTTTTGATAGAATCTCGTTATGTTACCAAGGTCAGCCTTGACCTTGTGATACTCTTTTTTTTTTTTTTTTTTTTTTTTTTTTTTTTTTTTTTTTTTTTGAGGTCCTTGCCTTAGGGCATGGGAACTTGCTGGGGAGAGAGAGAGAGCTCAAGATCACCCTCCCTCTAGCGGGATGGCCATATTATAATCATTTCTCCTCCATTATCCTGCCAGGATCTTGGGCACACATGCACGTTCCTGGCCTGAATTTCAAGCCACTGGGACTCCAAACACAGGCAGCCATGTCAGAGTCCAGCAACATAACTGCGATACCATTTGCTGACCTTGAGCTTGTGATACTATTGCCTCAGTCTTCTGAGCTGCTAGTATTACAGGAACGTGCCATGTACCTGGCCTTCATGTACTTACAATTGAACTTGGACCTCCTACATGGTCTCAGCCTGTGGAGCATAGTGTCTTAGCAGTGCAAACTACCCCTACTGGACCTCTTTCTAGTTCTTTTAAAGTTCATTTTGGTAGTTTGTGTATTTCTTGTTTGCATTTTGTCTTATTTGTTGCCATAGAATTGTTCATAGTATTACCCCTATAATCCTTTATAAATCTATAGGGTTGGAACTGATCATCCCTCTTTTATCTTTGGTTTTAGTAATTTCAACCTTCAGCCTTTTTTCTTGGTCAATCTGTTAAAGCTTTGTTAGTGTTTCTTTCAATAGAGATTTTTTTTTTCTTTCTTTTTTTTTTTTTGGAGAGGTTTTTCGCTATAGGGCACGTGTGCTCGCCAGACAGACAGAGAGAGACACAGAGACAGGAAGCGAGAAATCACCCCCCAGGGGGGATGGTCATGCCTCAATCCCTTCTCCTCCATTCTCCTCTCGGGATCTTGGGCACGCACGCACACGTGCCCGGCGTGAGTTTTAAGCCACCGGGTCCGGGACGCGAACCGCGGTCGACTACGTGGGAGTCCAGCGACATAGCCATTACACTAACTGCTGGTTCCCTCAATAGAGATTTTCAAAGAACCAAATTTTAGTTTCGTTGCTATTTTGTGCTCTATTTAATTTCTTTCTACACTAATCTTTACTAATTTCTTATGTAAGTTACTCTTCTTTTTCTAGTTTATTCTCAAGATGATTTGAGATTTTCTTATTTGTAATGTTTTTTTTCTTTTTTTAAAGAATTATTTATTTAGTTTTATTTATTTTCATTTGACCAGAGAGAGACAAAGAGAGACAGAGGGAGAAAGTGAGAAAGCAAGCCACCAGGTCCAGGACTCAAACCATGGTCTGCCATGTGGAAGTGTCCAGCGCCTTTACCACCACACCACCTGCTGGTTCCATGTTTGTAATGTTGACATTACATATTTCTGTCTAAGCACTGCTTAACTATATGCCGTAAGTTTTTATGTTTTTTTTCAAACAAAATGAGAAATTTCTCATAAATTCTTGTTCAAATAGGAATATATTGCTTAATTTCAACATATTTGCAGGATTTCTGTATTTCCTCATGTTCTAAATTGCTAATCTCATTATGATCAGAGAATATTATTTCTGTGATTTTAATCCTTATAAGTATGTGAGGGAACTTCGAAAAGTCAACGAAAAAAGAGAATTAAAGCATGAGAGTATGAGTTTAGGGACTACCTGGCATGGTGGTTAAAGCACTAGTTAAGGCCCACATGGCCAACCACAGCTCAAATCCTGGACCAGGCAACTTAGAACTCACAGCAGGCACATATGCATATGTGTCCAAAAACTCAAGAGAAGAATGGAAGAGAGGGATTGTGGTGTGACCATCCCCCAGGGAGGTGATTTCCTGCTTTCTGTTTCTGTTTCTGTCTCTTTGGCAAGTGTATGTATCCTATTAAAAAAAAAAAAAAAAACCTCTCAGGAACCAGCAGTTGGCATAATGACTGTGTCCCTGGACTTCCATGTAGTCGACCATGGTTCAAGTCCCAGACCCAATGACTTAAAACTCACACCGGGGGTGTGTGCGTGCGTGCCCAAGATCCCGAGAGAAGAATGGATGAGAAGGGATTGCAGTGTGGCTAGCCCCCCTGAGGGGTGATTTCTCTCGTTCTGTCTCAGTTTCTCTCTATCTTTCTGGCAAGATGGCAAAAAATCTCTCCAAAAAAAAAAAGAGAAAAAGAAAAAGAAAAATGTCTCTCAAAAAAAAAAAAAAAAAGAATTGGTATTAGATATTCTTTATTTTAAGACTTATTTATTTAATTTTATTTATTCATTCATTTATTTTGATTTGACCAGAAAGAGACACAGAGAGAGATTGAGAGTGAGAGAGTGAGAGAGCAAGCCACCAGGTCCAGGACTCAAACCATTGTTGGCCATGTGGAAGTGTCCAGCACCTTAGCCGCCACACCACCTGCTGGTCCACATGTATTAGATATTCTTTAATAGATTTGTAAACCTTAATACTAAAGTCTCCAGATCTGGGTTTTTCTTGGGATTTTTATTATTATCATTATTATTATTATTACTGATTCTTGTTACTTATTACTCTTCAAGCTTCCTATTTCTTTTGAATTCAATCTTGGTATATTATATGTATTCAGTAACTTATCCATCTTATATAGGTTTTCTAGTTTTTCTGGCATATAGTCATTCATAATAATTTCTGATAATCTTTTGGGTTTTATTAGTATTGTGTGTAAGGTCTCATTTTCATTTCTGATTTAGTTTAATTGGGTTTTCTTTTTTTGTTCCTGAGTCTAGCTAGTGGTTTGTCAATTTTGTTTATTCTTCAAAAAACAAAGTAACTTTTCTTTTTATCAAATTTTTGGAATCAACCCAAGATGTCTCCAAGGCACATCATAGCCAGATAAGCCAGAACCTCAGACAAAGACAAGATACTAAAACTGGCAAGAGAGAAACAATTATTGCATCAGGCTAATGTCAGAACTCTCACTGGAAACAATGTAAGCAATGAAAGAATGGGAAAATATATTCAAAGTGTTAAATGAAAAACAATTTCAACCAAGAATACTATTTCCAGCAATATTATCCTTCATATGGGAAGAAAAGATAAAAACATTCTCAGATAACCAAAACCTGAAAGAATTTACCAATATCAGACCAGCTCTTCAAGAAGTTATGAAGGGAGCACTATATCAGGAAAATTAAAGACAGACAAACAGAAATAAGAACAAAAAATGACCAAGAAAATATGCAACTTAATGGTAGGGACAAGTCTGGAAATATCAACAATAATGTTGAATGATAACTTCCAGGATTTAAATGGAAAGATCAGACCACAGTAACACTACAGATTCAACATAAGAGAGATTAACCACATGATACTGAAGTGGTGAAATAAAATTCTATGACTTTCGACTAAAATATTACTGATTTTCTTCTATGCTTTGTCTTCCACATTCACATGTTACTTACCTTGCAAAGTGAATATTCCAACATGTGTAAATTTCTCCCTGGTCCAGTTAACAATACTATAAAATTATCTTCAGTAGGGACCAGCAGTTAGTGTAGTGGCTATGTTGTTGAACTCCCATGTATTAGACCGCGGTTCGAGTCCCGGACCCAATGGCTTAAACTTACACTGGGTGCGTGTGTGTGCGTGCCCAAGATCCTAAGAGGAGAATGGAGGAGAAGGGATTGCAGCGTGGCCATCCTCCCTGGCGGGTGATTTCTCGCTTTCTGTCTCTCTGTCTCTCTCTGTCTTTCTGACGAGCGCATGCTCTATAGCAAAAAAAAAAAAAAATAAATCTCAAAAAAATTATCTTCAATAGATAATAACCCCTTTCTTTGACCCATAAATGACTTGCCTCTCTATTTTTCTCCTTAATGTCCTTCCTCATGCTCTACTCCTTCACCCACACTCTTCCCACACTGTATCTGTTATTTATACCCATTTAATATGTTTCTTTATCCTTTGCTCATTCAGTTTTGGCCATAGAGTGTGGACACTAGGTATATATGTATATTAAGTGGAGACATACAATGTCTCTCCTTCATCACCTGGCTTGCTTCACTCAGCAGTAAATCTTCCACCTGCTTTTTATCAAAAGCCAGGGTCTTGTTCTTTTATGACTGAGTAGTATTCCACAGAGTATATGTGCCACACTTTTTCAATCGATTCATCTGTTCGTGGGCCTTTGGGTTGGTTCCATGTCTTAGCAATTATGAATAATGTCACAATAAACATCAATGTGCAAGCACTTTTCCAATTAAAAATTCTTCTGTCCTTTGGGTAGATACCAAGGAGTGGGATTGCTGTATCATATGGTAGGTCTATTTGTAGCTCTTTGAGGAATTTCCATATTGTTCTCCACAGTGACTAGACCAATTTACATTCCCATCAGCAGTGTAGGAGACTTCCCCTTTCACCACAACCCGCCAGCACTTACCATTTTTTTTTTTTAATCTTAGTCATTCTGATTGGGATTAGGTGGTATCTCCTTGTTGTTTTGATCTGCATCTCCCTTATAATGATGGATATTGAGCATTTTTTCAAATGTCTTTGTTCTATTCATTTATCTTCCTTTTTTCAACTCATTCTCCCATCTTCTAATAGGGTTGATCATTTTTTTTCGGAAGAGCTGCTTGAGTTCCTTGTGTATTTTGGTTATCAGTCCCTTATCTGGCACATAGTTTACAAAAATATTTTCCCACTCTGAGGGCTGTCGATTCACACTAATTGCTGTGTCTGCCTTGCAGAAACTTTTAAATCACATGTAATCCCATTTGTCTATTTTGGAGATTAGACTGTCTTATTTAAGAAGTCAATGTCTCCCAGAGCCCAGAGTTTCCCCAGTGTTTTCCAGCAGCAGTTTTGTTTTTTTTTTTTTTTTTTTTTGAGAGGTTTTTTTTTTTTCACTATAGGGTGCGTGCACTTGCCAGACAGACAGAGAGAGACATAGAGACAGAAAGTGAGAAATCATCCCCCAGGGGGGATGGTCACACCACAATCCCTTCTCCTCCATTCTCCTCTTGGGATCTTGGGTACGCACGCACATGAGCCCGGCGTGAGTTTTAAGCCACTGGGTCTGGGACGCGAACTGCGGTCGACTATGTGGGAGTCCAGTGACATAGCCATTACGCTAACTGCTGGTTCCCTCCAGCAGCAGTTTTATAGTTTGAGGCCTTAGGTTTAGATCTTTGATCCACTTTGAGTTGATTTTTGTCAATGGTGAGAGGTAGGGGTTCAGATTCATCTTTCTGCAGGTGGATACCCAGTTTTGCCAATACCATTTGCTAAGAGGATTTCCTTTTCCCACTGGATTGACTAGTACCCTTTGTCAAAAATCAGTTGGCTGTATGATTGAGAATTTATTTCTGAGGACTCTATTCTGTTCCATTGGTCCACCTGTCTGTTTCTGTGCCATGCTGTTTTGTTTATCATAGCTTTGTAGTATATTTTTGGGTTAGGGAGTAAGATACCTCACATTCCACTCTTCTTGTGCAGGATTGTTTTGGCAATATGAGATCTTTTATGATTCCAGACAAATTATATGATTGTCTTTTCTAGATCTGTGAAGAATGTGTCTGGTACTTTGATTGGGATTGTATTAAATATGTAGATTAATTTGGGTAGAATTGCCATTTTGATTATATTAATTCTTCCAATTCAAGAACATGGGATGGCCTTCCACTTTTTTGTGTCATTTTCCACTTCTTTTTTTTAGCTTCTTGTAGTTTTCCTTGTGGAGGTCTTCAACTTCTTTGGTTAGTTTTATTCCTAAGTATCTTATATTTTTTGTGGCTATGGAAAATGGAATTACTTTTTTCAGTTCTATCTCAGTCTGCCTCTTGTTCATATATAGAAATACTATAGATTTCTGCACATTGATTTTGTATCCTGCAACTTTACTGTATTCATGTATGAATTTTTTCATGGATGTCATTGGGTCTTCTACGTATACAGCCATGTCATCTGCAAACAGAGATAGTTTTACTTCTTTTTTTATTTGAATGCTATTTATTTTATTCTCTTTTCTGAATGCATTGACACAAATATATGGAAACTAAATAACCTACTCCTGAATGATTTCACAACTACTGAAGAAATAAAGAGTAAATTCAAAAGATTCACAGAAGCCAATGACAACAAGGGCACGAGTTTTCATAATCTTTGGAACACTGCTAAAGCAGTCATAAGAGGGAAGTTCATAGCAATTAGTGCACATAAGAAGATGGAGAGAAGGAAAATGGATCACCTAACCTCAGAGGATTGGAAAAGCAACAGCAAAAAATGTCCTTTCTGACACAGGGAGGCTCTGGTGTTGAAGGAGCTGGGATGGGTCCAGAGCTGTAGCTGTAGTGGAGCCAGTGATTGGGCCTGCCACAGTGTCCTTACAGGCCAAGGGACTGGAGCTGGAACTGGGCTCTGCTGGAGAGCTGGATGCTATCCTTTCTGACAGAAGGGGGCTCTGGGGTTGGGGGATTTGGGCTGGGGCTGGAGCTGGAGCTGGAACTGGGGACAGTGAATGGCCCTGCCTCAGTGTCCCTTACAGGTCAGAAGACTGGACCTAGAACTGGGCTCTCCTGGAGAGCTGGAGGCTGTCCTTTTTGACGGATTGAAAAAGTTAGGCTGGGGCCAGAGCTGGAGCTGGGGCTGGGGCCAGTGACTGGGCCTGCCTCAGTGTCCCTTATGGACCATAGGACTGGAGCTGGAACTAGGCTCTGCTGGAGAGCTGGGGGCTGCCCTTTCTGAAAGAGGAGGGTTCTTGAGTTGCAGGAACTGGGCTGGGGCTGGAGCTGGAGCTGGAGTTGGTGCTGGGACCAGTGACTGGACCTGACTCAGTGTCAGGGACTGGAACTGAAACTGGGCTCTGCTGGAGAGCTGGAGGCTGTCCTTTAAGACAGAGGGGAGCTCTGGGGTTGGTGGAGAGGGGCTGGGTCCAGAGCTGGAGGTGGGGCAGGGGCCATTGACTGCAAATGCCTCAGTGTCCTTAAGCCAGGGGACTGGAGTTGAACTGGGCTCTTCTGGAGAGTTCGGGGCTGTCCTATCTGACAGAGGTGAGCTCTGGGGCTGGGGGAGCTGGGCTGGTGCTGGAGATAGGGCTGAGGCCAGTTACTAGCTTCAGTGTCCCTTAGAAGACAGGGGACTGGCGCTGGACCTGGGTTCTACTGGAGACCTGGGGACTGTCCTTTCTAACAGAGGGGGTCTCTGGGGTTGGTGGAACTGGCCTAGGCCTGGAGCTGAAGCTGGGGCTGGGGCCAGGGACTGGCCCTGTCTCAGTGTCTCTTACAGGCCAGTTGACTGGAGTTGTAACTGGGCTCTGTGGGAGAGCTGGGAGCTGTCCATTCTGATAAAGTGGGGCTCTGGGGTTTGGGGATGTGGCCTGGGGCTGGAGCTGGAGTTGAGGCTAGCGCCAGTGACTGGTTCTGCCTCAGTGTCCATTACAGGCCAGGGGACTATAGCTGGAACTGGGCTCTGTTGGAGAGCTGTGTGCTGTCCTTTCTGTCAGACAGGTGCACTGGGGATGATAGAGCTGGGCTAGGGCTGGAGCTGGAGCTGGGCCTGAGGCCAGTGACTGGCCCTGACTCAATGTCCCTTAAAGGCAAGGAGACTGAAGCTGGACCGGGCTCTGCTGGAGAGCTAGGGGCTGCCATTTCTGAATGAGGGGTGCTCTTGGGTTGCAGGAGCTGTGCTAGAGCTGTAGCTAGAGCTAGGGCTGAAGCCAGTGACAGGTCCCATGTCAGTGTCCCTTATAGGCCAGGAGACTGGTGCTAGAACTGGGCTCTGCTGGAGAGCTGGGGGCTGTCCTTACTGACAGAAGGTTGAAATAGTTGGGCTGGGGGCAGAACTAGAACTGGGGCTAGGACCAGTGACTGGACCCCCTCAGTGTCCCCTATAGGCCATGGGACTGTAGTTGGAACTGGGCTCTGCTGGAGAGCTGGAGGCTGCCCTTTCTGAAATAGGGGTTTCTTGGGTTGCAGTTGGGCTGGGGCCATAGGTGGAGCTGGGGCTAAGGCTAGTGATAGGCCCTTCCTCAGAGTCCCTTAGAGGCTAGAGAGCTTTCCTTTTTTTTTTTTTAGAGGTTTTCGCTATAGGGCACGTGCGCTCGCCAGACAGACAGAGAGAGAAAGAGAGACAGCAAGCGAGAAATCACCCCCCAGGGGGGATGGTCACGCCGCAATCCCTTCTCCTCCATTCTCCTCTCGGGATCCTGGGCACGCATGCACATGCGCCCGGCGTGAGTTCTAAGCCACTGGGTCCGGGACACGAACCACGGTCGACTACATGGGAGTCCAGCGACATAGCCATTACGCTAACTGCTGGTTCCCGAGAGCTTTCCTTTCTGACAGAGGGAGGTTCTGGGAGTGGTGTTTCTGGCCTAGGGCCATATTTGGAGCTGAGGCTGGGGGCAGTGACTAGCCCTGCCTCAGTGTTCATTACAGGCCAGGAGACTGAAGCTGAAACTAGCTCTGCTGGAGATCTGGGGGCTGTCCTTTCTGACAGAGGGGGGCTATGGGTTTAGGGGAGCTTTGTTGGGGCCAGAGCTAGAACTGGGGCTGAAGCCAGTAACCATCCCTGCCTCAGTGTTCTTTACTGGCCAGGGGACTAGATCTGGAACTGGGCTTTTTGAAGGGCTGGGAGCTGTACTTTCTGACAGAGGGGGCGCTCTTGGATTTGTAGAACTAGCCTTGAGCCGAAGCTGGAGTTGGTGCTGGGGACAGTGACGGGCCCTCCATAAGTGTCCTTTACTGGCCAGTGGACTGGAGCTGGACCTGGACTCCGCTGGAGAACTGGTAGCTATCATTTCTGTCAAAGGGGTCTGTGGGGTTAGGAGAGCTGGGTTGGGGTCGGAGCTTAAGCTGGGACTAGGGCCAGTGACTGGTCCTGCCTCAGTGACCCTTACAGGCCACCAGACTTTAGTTGAAACTGAGCTCTGCTGGAGAGCTGGGGGCTGTCCTTTATGACAAAGGGAGGCACTAGGCTTGAAGGAGCTGTGCTGGTGCCAGAGCCTGAGCTGGGGCTGAAGCCAATGACTGTCCCTGCCTGAGTGTCCCTTAGAGGCCACAGAACTGGGCTCTGCAAGAGAGCTGGGGGTTGTCCTTTCTGACAGAGAGAGGCTCTAGGGTTGAATGAGCTGTGCTAGGGCCGGAGCTGAAGCTCAGGATGACAGTGGGGCTGTCATTTCTGAGAAAGTGGGTCTCTGGTGTTGATTTAGCTGCACTGAAGCCTGAGTTGGAGTTGGGGCTGGAGCTAGTGACTGGCCCTGCCTAGTGTCCCTTACAGGTCAGGACACTAGAGATGGACTGGGCTCTGCTGGAGAGCTGGGGAGTGACCTTTCTGACAGAGGGGGGCTCTGAGATTGGTGGAGCTGACCTCGGGCCAGAACTGGAGCTTGAATCGAGGCCAGTGAGTGGCCCTTCCTCAGTGTCCCTTAGAGGCCAGGGTATTGATGCTTGACCTGGGCTCTGCTGGAGAGCTGGAGGCTGTCCTTTCTGACAGAGGAGGGTCTGGGCCTAAAGGAGCTGGGCTGGGGCCAGAGCTGGAGCTGGGGCTGAGACCAGTGATTGTCCCTGTCTCAGTGTCCCTTAGAGGTCAGGGGACTGAAGCTGGAACTGTGGTTGGCTGGAGAGCTTATGCTGTCATTTCTGAGAGAAGTGGGCTCTGGGGATTGAAGAAGCTGGACTGGCATCAGAGCTGTAGCTGAGGATGGGGCCAGTGACTGGCCTTGCCTCAGTGTCCCTTACAAACCAGGAGACTGGAACTGCAACTGGGCTCTGCTGGAGAGGGGGGCTGTCTTTTCTGAAAGAGGGAGGCTCTGGGGTTGAAGAACCTGGACTTGGGCGGGTGCTGGAGCTGGGGCTGGGGCCAGTGATTGACCCTGCCTTAGTGTCTCTTACAGGCAAGGGGACTGAAGCCGTAACTGGTCTATTGTAGAGCTGGTGGCTGTCCTTCCTAACAGAGCAGAGCTCTGGGTTTCGTGGTGCTACACTGTGGCCAGAGCTCGAGCTGGGCCTGGGGTTAGTGACAAGCCCTGCCTCAGTGTTCCTTACAAGCCAGGGGACTAGAACTGGAGCTGGGCTCTGCTGGGAGCTGTCCTTTATGACAGAGAAGGGCTCTGGGGTTGAAGGAGCTGGACTGGGACCGGAACTGGAGCTGGGGCTGGGGCCAGTGACTGGCCCTGTCTCAGTGTTTGGCCTTGTCTCAGTGTCCCTTATAGGCCATGGGACTGGAGCTGGACCTGGGCTCTGCTGGAGATCTTGGGGCTTTCCAATCTGACAGAGCGGGAGTCTGGGGTTAGTGTAGCTGGCCTGGGGCTGGAACTGGAGCTGGGACTGAGGCCGGGTATTGGCCTTGCCTCATTTTCCCTTACAGGCCAGTGGACTGGAGCTGGATCTGAGTTCTGTGGCAGGGCTGGGAGTTGTCTTTGATGATAGAAGGGGGCTCTGGGGTTGAAGGAACTGCGATGGGACCAGAGTTGGAGCTGAGTTTGGTGCCAGTGACTGGTTATGCCTCGGTGTCCCTTACAGGCCAGTGGACTGGAGCTGGATCTGGGCTCTGCTGGAGAGCTGGGGGCTGTCCTTTCTGAAAGATGGAAGCTAAAAGGTTGTGGGAGCTGGGATGAGGCAGGAGCTGTAGCTGGGACTGGGGCCAGTGACTGGCCCTGACTCAGTGTCCCTTACAGGCATGTGGACTGGAGCTGGAATTGGACTCTACTGGAGAGTTGGGGGCTGCCCTCTCTGAAAGATGTGAGTTCTTGGGTTGCAGGACCTGGTCTAGGGCCAGAGCTGAAGTTGGAGCTGAGGCCAGTGACAGGCCCCGCCTCAGTGTCCCTTAGAGACCAGGGGCCTTGAGCTGGACCTGGGCTCTGCTGGAGAGTTGGGGGCTGTCCTTTTTTTTTTTTTTGGTGGGGGGGAAGGTTTTTGCTATAGGTCGTGTGTGCTTGCCAGAAAGACAGAGAGAGACAGAGAGACAGGAAGCGAAAAATCACCCCTCAGGGGGGATGGCCACGCCTCAATCCCTTCTCCATTCTCCTCTCAGGATCTTGGGCACGCACGCACACGTGCCTGGCGTGAGTTTAAGCCACCGGGTCCGGGACTTGAACCATGGTCGACTACGTGGGAGTCCAGTGACATAGCCATTACGCTAACTGCTGGTCCTGGGGGCTGTCCTTTCTGACAGAGAGAGGCTCTGTGGTTGAATGAGCTATGCTAGGGTCAGAGCTGGAGCTTGGGCTGGGGCCAGAGACAGGCCCTACCTCAGTATCCCTTACAGGCCTAGGGACTGGAGCTAAGACTGGACTCTACAGGGGAGCTAGTGACTGTCCTTTCTAACAGAGGGGGTCTATTGGGTTGGGGGAGCTGGGTAGGACCAGAGCTGAAGCTAGGGCTGAGGCCAGTGACTGGCCCTCCCTCAGTGTACCTTAGAGGCCAGGGGACTGGAGCTGGAACTGAGTTCTGCTGGAGAGCTGGGGGCAGTCCTTATAGAAAGAAGAGGTTTCTGGGTTGAAGGAACTGGGCAGGGCCGTAGTTGAAGATGGAGCTAGGGCGAATGACTGGCCTAGCCTCAGTGTCCCTTAGCCAGGGGACTGGAGCTGGAACAGGACTCTGCTAGAGAGTTGGGGACTGTCCTTTCTGACAAAGGAGGGCTCTGGGATTGGGGGAGCTGGGCTGGGGCCAGATTTGGGGCTGGAGCTGGGGCCAATGACTGGCCCTCCCTCAGTGTCCCTTATACTGGCCAGGGGACTGGTGTTGGCTATTTATGGATTTTTGTTTTCTTTTGAGTTGTTGATTGATTTAGCCATTTGTTATTTTTTTTGATTTATAACATAAACGTTTCTTTCTTCTTGACCCCACTTCAATTGTACAATGTTTATGAACATTCTTATTTTATGGCAGAATGATTACTTGCATAAGTTCAATAGTACAATAGAATCTGTTGCCTTGTATCAGAAATTGAGTTCTTAATGGATTTTTGTGCAAATAACAGACCAAATTTAGACTAAACTTATTTTTTTTTTGCAAATAAGTTAGTTTATACCTCTCTTTATTAAAAAGGGGAATGGAGATAGGAAAATATGTTACAGAAGAAAATTACAGTGTCTACTTGTCACTAGATTTTAGCTTTGTCCATATTATTAGTTTAATTAAGATTTTTTGTGAATCAGTGAAATGTGAAAAAAAAGCTTAGTATGGGGGAAGGGGAAGGAAAAAAAGTAAAAGTACATTTTATTGACAAAAAATGAGAAGCTCATTGCTGACGATAGTGTATACAGTAATGTCTTTGTTTTGACTGATATGCATGGTATTTGTGCTGAAAAATAAATATACACTGTAAAGAAATATATATGTGATGATGTGTGATTAAATGTAAAAAAAAAAAAAAAAAATACCAGTGAAAGAAAAGTAAAAAGCTGTCAACCAGAACTCTATACCCAGTGGAAAAATCCTTCAAAAATAAAGGTTATAATTTAAAAAAAGGATTTAGTTTGTTCTCACTTTTCTAATTCCTTAAGATGCATTGTTAGGTTGTTTCTTTGCCATCTTTTTTTCTTTCTATTTTAATGTGAGCACTTATTATTATATACTTCTCAGTACTGCGTTTGTTGTATTCCATAGGTTTTGGTATCTTATGTTTTCATTGTCATTTGTTTCTAGAAATTTTAAAATTTCTTTCTTAATTTCTTCCAGGACGCTGTACTCATTTAAGCACATATTTAGTTTCCATATATTTGTCTGTTTTCCACAGTTCTTGTTCTAGTTTTGGTCAGAAAACATACTTCATGTGATTTCTACATTTTAAAATTTCTTGAGGTTTATTTTATGATAGATCTCGAAGACTGTTCCATGTGCTCAGGAGAAGAATGTGTGTTACGTAGCTGTTGGGTGAAATGTTCTCTAAATATCTGTTAAGTCAATTTAGTCTATGGTACAGTTTAACTTTTATAAATTTCTTTATTGATTTTCTGTCTAGATGACCTATCCAAGTCCTGAGAGTAAAATGTTGACATCCCAAATCATTATCGTGTTAGACTGTATCTCTCCCTTTAGATCTGATTTATGTGTTTTATGTATTTAGATGCTCTGATGTTGGGTGCATGTATATTTACAATTGTTATATCCTTTTGCTAAACTGACTTCTTAGTTACTATATAATGACCTTCTGTATCTTAATTTACCGATTTTGGCTTGTAGTCTATTGTATCGGGTGTCAGTATAGCAATTCCTCCTCATTTTTCATTTCCATTTACACTTTTTCCATCCCCTCACTTTCAGTCTTATGTATGTCTTTAGAGACGAGGTGAGTTTCTTGTAGGTAGCATGTATTGGGGTCTTTTTATAAAAAAAAATACATTGAGTCATCCATGTCTTTTGATTGGAGAGTATATTCCATTTACATTCAAGGTTATTTTTGATAGGTACAGACATACTCCTATCTTTTTTTTGTTGTTGTTTTATGGTTGTTTTATTTTTCCCTCTATTATTAATCATTGTGGTTTTGTGGTTTTCAGAGTAAGAAGATTTGGTTCCTTTCTCCACCTTATCTGTGTAATTTTTCTACTGGTGAATTTTATAACTTTGTGTGTTTTCATGGTGTTCTTTATCTTTATTTTTTCTTTCAAATGAATGACTCCCGTAAGTATTTCTTAAAGAGCTAATCTGGCATTGGTGAATTCTATATTTTATGATACGATAATGTAGTAGGCTGGCAGTGACTTCTAAAAACATGTCATTCCTTGTTCTAATCCCAGGAACCTGGGGATATTATTTAGAAAAAGGGTATTTGAGAATGTCATCAAGGATCTTGAGGAGATTTTCCTGGATTATCCAGATAGGCCTTAAATGTCATTGCAAGTATTATTTTAAGAGAGAGGAAAAGGGAAACTAGATAGACACACAAAGACATACAGGCAAAGGTGATATGAAGATGGAGGCACAGAGTGAAGAGTGATATGGCCACAAGCCAAGGACAACAGTCATTGATATCTGGGAAAGGCAATGAGCAAATTCTCCCATTTAGCCTCCAGTGGGAGGCTAAGTCACATGTTGATCCCTAACCAGAACAATAAGAGAATTAATTTTTTGTATGTAGTTTTTGCTTTTGAGAGTTTCACTGTAGTGTGTGCACACTCGCCAGAAGATAGAGACAGAAAGAAAGAAATAAGCCCCAAGGGGATGGCCATACCACAATCCCTTTTCCTCCCTTCTCTTCTGGCATCTGGGCACACGTGCATGTGTACCTGGTGTGATTTTGAAGCCACCATGTCTAGGACTTGAAGCGCAGTTGGCCATATGGAAATCCAGTGATGTAACCACTATGACATCTGCTGGTCCCTTTGTTTTTTTTTTGTTTTTTGTTTTTGTTTTTGTTTTTTTTATAGTAGTCACAGGACACTAATAATTGCAAGAGGCAGGCTCCGTAGCAAACTAGTATTTCACTTCATCACCTTTTCTCTGAGATAAGCATTAAACCTAAGTTATGAGATAAATTTAAAATAAAGATGGCATGAACAGACTCTCACAATTAAAGCTTTAAATGGGCATTTTATTGTTTATATGTTATCCCCATTGGAATGAAAGGCATTACCCTGTCTCCAGTTGAGGAAATATTAAGATATTTTATTAAGACAAACAGACCCTTCCCTTTAACTTTTATTTCATCTTACTTTACAGAAACTTAATATTTTTTACATATTGGATGCCAATCTTTCCTTTTATGGTTTCATCTTTTTATCATTATTTTTCTGATGTTCAATAGGTCTTCTTGTTTTTCCTTCCCTTGAATTCAGATTAACATTTGTTTATATTTTATTTTATTCATTTGTCCTTAAAAATACTCAAGATAAAAATGTATGTACAAGTAATCTTCAAGTTCTAGTGTGCAACAGAATCACCTGGGGAGCTGGATAACAATGTAGTTACCTGAACACCATTGCTAAATAGTGTTTTTGCATTATAGAGCCTGGATTTTGTATTTTAAAGAAGCTTCATTGTTATTCTAGAGCATTTAAAGGCTAGAAAACTTGAAGGAGCAGTGGGATGTACCACCATAAAGGGTCTCATGTGTTGATCTGGGGATGTAATTCCTTCTCTGTAGTATTTCAAGATACATATTCTAGATAAATGAAATGACTGACTTAAGGTTACACAGTTGGTCAAAGGTAGTGTAGAGAAAAGAAACCAAAGATATTTCAGCCACACACTGCACTCAGTTTCTTTCAAGTTTACATGTATGTTGGAATCACTGTGGGACCTTATACACTGTGATAATCCCTTGATATCACATTTAACGATTCTAATTCAATTGGTTCAAAGTGGGTCCTGAGCGCCACTTTAAAAATTTTCTCAGGTAATTCAAACCTGTTGAGAATAGTTGAGAATCTATTCACTAAAGACAACAGTGTGTATAAAGATATATATATATATATATATATATATATATATATATACATACATACACACACACACATGAAGACAGTCGTTTCTTTAAGATAGTCTAGTGAAGAAATAATGTCTGATGTATATAGATTATAGATTAATTAAGGCCTTAAAAAGTGCTTTTACAGGTCTCAGGTCTATATCTATTGGTCTCTATACAAAATGGGGTAAGGAGGGAAGTGTCCAAACTTGAACTAAAGCTGGGGCCTCTTAGTATATTTAAGTCCAGAGATGTCTGATTAGGATGCAATGGATGTTGGAGTGAAATGGTTTTCTGAGTTTTTACCCAGTTCACCAGGCAATTCTGATACAGCTGGTCTGCAAAGCACGTTGATAAACAGACATATATAATGTTAAGTCTGTGTATTGAAATTGATGTTATATAATGTTTCTGCTGTATCTGCTGTTATAATAATCACAAGCTACAGTCTGTAGGGAAAAGATATTTGCCCACAAATCATCAGAGGCAAAACTGAGTTCAAATTACAGGATTCTTGACTTAACTATAATTAACTGTTGTGCCCTGAAACCTACCAGGCTCTGTGCTAAATACTAAGGTTATCAGGATAAGTGAGATAAAATATTTACTCAGACAAAAGCACAGTCCAGTGAGAAGTACTGACTGAAAATGTTCTAAAACAAGGGTCCACCTACTAGATTCCTAGGCCTGGGATTGCTTCCTATGCATCTGTGATTACAGGTTTATTTGGCACAGCAAATCTTGAAGCAAAGGAAACTTCTCTTGACTCATGTTGTTTATTCATGAGTAAGGTCTACTGGGAACTCATGGAGTGAGGGTGGTGTGTGCCAGAATGGTCTTGGGGGCGCAAAATCACCTTTACAACTCTTGCACACATACAGAGTAAGACCTGTAACAGTGTATGCACAGATAACGGAGAGTCAAGGGAACCCAGCCATATTCACCAGAGGATGGAACAAATAGTTCAATTATGAGCATACTACCACAAATGTTTGTCTAGGGGAAGGGGGATGAGAAAAAAGTGTGAGAAAGCCATAGAAGGCTGTTTGCATATCTAAGCAGCACCAGTGAAGCATCTGCCTGGTTTAGGTCTAAGTCTAAAGCAGGGAAGGACACTCTCCACAGTTCTGAAAGGGCAAAATGGGGATTCAGACCACAGAGAGTTCCAGAGAACTCAGTGGGTCTTGTTACCTTTAGGAGTCTAGCACATCCGCCGCGGGGTAGGAGGACAGTAGAGGGAGTAAAACCTACCACGGTGTAAAACGCAGCAGAAGGGGAAGGGAGTTAGAGTACAGAGGAATACAGAAGTTACTCAGCTGGCAGTCAACTGGATTTATTGGTAGGCATATTGTTCAGATTGGTCCTTAGGAAGGACCCTTATAGGGCTGGGGGCCTTGCGTGTGTGGATAGAGCCAATCAGAATTCAGTCATTACCTCATTTGATTCTCTTGTAAGGTGGACATTATCTTCATTTTGCACATGAATAGGCTGACTTTAAGAACTATATTTGTAACAATTACCAGGTTTGTGCTTCGAAATAAGAGATGCAAAGGTAATACAAGATTTATTGCTTTTAAATTGTGTCTCTAGTATTTATTAGCTGTATCCCATTCCCTTTATAAGCTGATTGGCACATTCCTTGCTTTTTACTTTTTACTTTTTTAAAAAAATATTTAATTCCATTTGTTATTATTATTTTTTAATTTGACCAGAGAGAGACAGAGAGAGAGGAGAGAAAGGGAAAGTGAGAAAGCAAGCTGCCAGGTCTGAGACTCAAACCGTGGTTGGCCATGGGGGAATCCAGTGCCCCTAACCACCATGCCACCTGCCAACCCCACTTTTTACTTTTTTCTAACACATAAAACATATGTATTCATTTTGGGAAAGAAGAAAAACAGATAATTAAGAAATAAGAAAATAAAGGTATCAATACGTATATTACATAGAATAAAACATTCTGGTTTTCATACACATTTCATATATATATATGTTTTATATATACATATATATATAAATATGCATGTTTTAAATGAGATAATATATCTATAGACTTTTGAAATTGCTTTATTAACTTTATGGTGGTATGTAATAAACATCTTTCCATGCAAGTTGATAGAATTCTCCTGCTGACATAAAAACATAATGACTAGGTCAAGATGAAATCCCCAGTCAGGAAATGGCAGAACTCCAAAAGGTTCACATTAAGTTTGCACCAAAAATACAAGTTTAGAAAGCAGGGGTTTATGATTATTAACCTCAAGATTCAAGGCATAAGGCAAAACTCATCATGATGATCATGGTGAGGAGGATCCCCTATAAGAATACGCAAACTGTACCTCAACTGAAGCTCCCTAATTTTCCTCCTTAGCTCTCTCATCTCTTCCATGAACCGTTCCATATCATCTGCATCTCCATCTATCATATCAATGTTATTGACAAGCCTGTTGGGCACATCCCCTCCAAAATCCTGGACCGGTGGAGCCCAACCCCCTCTAATATTTCCTACAGGCTCCTGGCCTTCACCGCCTCTTAAAGGGCAAGCTTCATCTTCATTCTGCACTGAGGTCTGCTCCCCAACTTTGTTTTCCTGGGAGATATTTTCCATGTTGGATTCTTTTTCCTATTTCTTCTTCCTAGGAGATAAAATGCAACAAGAGAGATTGAATGCTTGATAACAGGATTCAGAACTCTGTCTGGTAAAGGTTTTCCTGAAACTAGAGATATTTTGTGTACTGTCTAGAGGATGTCTCAGACCCAGCCCTGCCACTAAATCCACAATTTTCCCTGAAAATCTTTCCCCAGGAGACTCCTCTCATCAAGATGTTGGACAGGTAGTGGGCAGGGCAATTATTGACATACCAGGCTTCAGCTCCCAAGGATCCTGATAGGCCCCCCTGGGGTACCCCAGACCTTGCCCCTCTACTCCCTTCTTCTCTTAACAGTCAAAGGCCTATAGTTTTGTTCAACTCTGCTAGGTTTCTCCTGCACTTAACCTGGACAGGGAGGGATTGAGTCTCGCAAATTCTGTTCTAATCCTTGATACCCCTGCACCAGAGGGTCCCCGAAAATTCCCTACCTGCAGAGATCAGAGGCAGCCTTTCTTTCTTTGCCTTGAAATTTGCTGTGCCAATAGACCTAAAGACCTGCGGACACAAATACAACAATGTCCAGGACTGATCTCCTGATCAAAGGACAGAGATTGGGGGCACCTGTTCTATGTGGACTTAGGGGCCTTCCATCCTGTCTCACAGCCTCTTCTCCAACCCTGTGACAGGTTATCCACCTTCTAGTAGTGGGCATTATAATCAAAGATAATAATTTACCCACCCTTTTAACTTCTTTAGGCCATCTATCTTCACTGTCTTTTCTCAACTGTCACCTAATTATTTCTTGAACATAGATGGACAACTTGCTGAACAGGTAAATCAGAAGAGCTTGCTGGGTGGAAATAAGAGTTTATTTACAAAGATTTTCAATCTGGGTATCCACCTGGCCCCACTGCCATCTCTTCAGCCCACCTCTGCCCATAACCACCATTTTATACATCAAGATGGAGGATGAGCAAAGAGGTGTATGAGCACTGCAAACCAGGACCCGCTGCAATCTCAGCGCTTTGTCATTCTTATCCCAAGGTCCACAAGCAGTTCTCATGCTTACACCGACCTGTATGGACCAGAAACAGTTTCTCTCTTGCCTCTATCTCCCAGTCAGATATTCGCCTGCTTAACCGCCTCCTCCACCTCCTCCGCAGTGGGGACTGCTTCCGTAATTCCTGTCCCTCCCGCCTTCCCCACAAAACCCCAGCCCGGTGGCAATTCCCCTCCCCTGCTCCAGAAGCCCGCTATTTCGGCCCCAAGTGGACTGAGACTGAAGAAAAGATACCGAGAGCGCAGGCTTGGAAACGTGGAGGGTCTGCTCTCCCCTCAGCCCCTGGTTGTCGGCTGTGTCCCTCTCCTATAGCCCTGCAGGAATCAGGCAGTTTACACGCCGTCACCTCTCCCAGCCCTCTCTCTCTTTCAGACTCGGCTAGATCGCCAGCCTCCTAGGAAATCCCAACTAGAACCCATTCTCAACCTCAAGTCCGTCTCGAGTTCCTCCCCTAAACCCTCCATTTTTGCACCAAATGGGTGGGAGTCAGGGTACAGATAGAGAATCCAGTTCCGACCCGCTCGCTCTGATCTTTGCCTTCTGCCACCCCCGCCCCTCAACTCAACACCCACCAACCTGTCTCAGATTGGGGTCAGTTTCTACTGCTTTCCTCCTTCTCTGGGCGACAGGCTCGCCCACTTTCAGAGCAGTATTAAGCCGGCACACCGCCGCCAAGAACCAGCAGACTGAAACTAGGACAGGCTAGTCCAGGCATCAGCTCTGGGGTCTAGTAAGAGTCACGTCACTGCGAGCTCAGATTCCCAATTACCATTCACACCTGCAGTGCGGCAGGAGGGTGGGGGCGGGTGAGTGGGCGGAGTCACCTTTTTCTCATTCCACAATAATAAGATAAGGAGCACCAAATTAGAAAAGGGTAAGGAGTTTTCATAAAGACTACAAAAGAAGATATGCAAATCACAAATAAGTACATGAAAAGATGCTCAAAATCTCTAGTCATTAGGGAAATGCAAAGTAGAATCAGAAGATGTCACCTGCTATAATGGCCCCAAACAAAAGCTGGCAATGTCAAGTGCTGGAAATAGAACAAATAGAACTGTCTCATATTGTTCCTGGAAATACAAAATGATCCAAATACTTTGGAAAACTAGTCGGCGTTGCACATAAAGTTAAACATATGCTTATCATACTCTCAGTCCCACTGTAATGTATTTATACAATGCAGATAATATCCTATTTCCCGCAAAAATCTCCTTCCTCTTCTATAGCCCCTAAATGCCCACTTCTCTCACCTTTGCCCCCCAGCAAGTAAAGCCCAGCATTTACCCTAAAAATCTTGTTCCAGATTTAAACCCAGATGGGAGGTGGGGATAGGAAGCTTGAAACTAGATAGTCTGAAAAATAGATAGGAAGTGACGTTTAACTATTTTACCTCAATTACGGTATTTTCCTTTCTGTCTGTGTATTTATTTCGGGGAGGGGATGATTGTTTCATTTCCTAACAGTACTGATTTATATTTTGGTTGTTATAATTAAACAATACAATTACTTTCAGCTGGAAAAAAATAGGATCACAGCAGTAAAAACATGGCAGCCCTGTTTCTGTGACTGAATCACATTATAAATATAGATCCTTCAGATAGCACTCTTTTGCCCCCTTTAAGAACTTTGCAATTTAAATCTAAATGAGTGATTCCACTTATGAAGGGCTCCTGTTTATGGAGGTGATGTGCTGAGTTTAATAGAGCCTGCTGATGGATTTTCAGATCTCGAGAGTCTGGGACACACTGAAGATCCCCTCTACTTTGTATTGGTGAAACTTCGCCATATAGTAACACTCTAGCCTTGTCCCTAATGTACAACACCAGTGAAGTCTTTGAACAATTCAGAACAGTAATTTGGGGGAATTTACACTGACAGATTAAAAAGTATTGTGAAACTACAAGTTAAAGCAGTATTGTGAAAAGAGGTCGGACCTTCAGAAGAAGGTTCCACATGGCTCCAGCCAAGTAGATATTTCAGGGAATGAAGATTTTCTACTGATAATTCAGCCTCTAGCAAACAAGCTAGCGGTAGGGGACCCCCCCCCCCCCGCACCCCAGCCTTCTATCTCTGCTTCTGTGTCTCTTTTTCTGTCTCTCCCTACTTTGATCTTCCTTTTTTTTTTGTAAATTTTCCTTTTTACACTTTTTTTAAAAGGCGAAGTTTTTCTCTTGCTCCTAGCTCCACCTCTTGTTAATTATCGCTCTGATCCTCCTACCCAGGCAGAAGAGGCCGGACCTTCAGAAGAAGGTTCCACATGGTTCTAGCCAAGTAGATGCCGCGCGGTTTTCTGTTTTTTGTTTTGTTTTTTTTTTTTAAAAAAAGAACAGTAATTACAAATTTTTTTGTCTTTTTTTTCTCCTTTTGTTGTTGTTTCTCTCTCTCTTCTTTATTTTCCTTTTTCTTTTCTCTCTACCCTCCAATATCCATTCAATGTATTTTTAGACAGATCTAAGACCACTGTAGATCAACATCCAAATGCTAGTAGGATTAAATTTTCCCCAATATCTACTGAATCTGCTGCACCAGCGATCACAACAGAACAGCAAAGAGATTCTAGATCATCTCTGTCTGCTTGCTCCTGAACATTCAGGCTGAACATCAAGAATTTGAAAGAAACACACCATCCATCAGATGACAAGAAATCACCGCCAGATCATGAGAAATATAGAAAAACAAGAAAATACCTCTCCTCCAAGGGAAAAGAGTAACTCTTCTTCATCCACAAGCAGTTCGGTGAAAATCATGGAAATGTCTGATAAGGAATTTAGAGCATTCATAATGCCGAAGCTAACAGAGATGGAAGAGAAGAGAGATAATGAACTGCTAAAGAGAAAGGAGAAAGAAATTGATGAGTTCCGGGAGATGAGGAAATTCTTGCAAGATCTAAAAGAAGAATTACACACTTTACAAAAGACTCAAACAGAACTGCTAGAGATGAAGTCTATAATACAAGAAGTCAAAATCTCCCTTGAAAGTATTAAAAGCAGACTAGATCATTCAGAAAATAGAATCTCAGATGTCGAAGAGAAAATGGCTGGCCTAGAAAAATCCACCACAAAGACTGAGAAAATGGCCCAAAAATTTGAGAATAATATGCGAGAAGTACTGGATACCATCAAACGTCCAAATATCCGGATAATTGGCATTCCAGAAGGTGAAGAGACCCATAAGGGCATTGATAATCTATTCCATGAAATCCTGCAAGAAAACTTTCCAAACCTAGAGAGACATTCGAAGATCCAGTCCCAGGAAATACAAAGGACCCCAAATAGAATCAACCCAAGAAGATCTTCTCCAAGACACATTATAGCCAGGTTGACCAAAACCGCAGACAAAGACAAGATACTAAGATTGGCAAGAGAAAAACATCAAGTTACCTACAAAGGACATCCCATCAGGCTAACAGCAGATCTCTCTTCGGAAACAATGCGAGCGAGGAGAGAATGGGAAAATATCTTCAAAGTGTTAAGAGAGAAGCAATTTCAGCCAAGAATACTGTACCCGGCAAGATTATCTTTCAGGTGGGAAGAAAAGACAAGAACATTCTCAGATAAACAAAACCTGAAGGAATTTACCAGCACCAGACCAGATATCCAAGAAGTTCTCAAGGGTGTGCTATGTCAGGAAAATTAAATACAGACACTTGGAAATAAGAGTTCAAAAACTAAGAAAGTGGCCAGCTTAATCATAGGGACAAGTCTGGAGTTGAATATTATATCCCAGAATTTAATCAGGAAAATTGAACCAGAACAGAAGATAAAAGTACATGAGACTGATAGGTTCATGCACCTACCATTTGAACAGAATCCTAACCTGTTTCCTGGCTTTAAGCAAAGTTCCTTGGCATTTCTTTGATTTAAGTCAAAACTGGTTTTCTTAGTAGTAATGAGTGAACTCACCATTGAAAGTAGTTAGATTATGTAGTAAATTGTGTGATCAATGCAATGTGGGTGGGAAGGGAATGGAGGACAATTGTGGACACAGGAGGTGGTGTGAGAGGAGGATGGGAAGGGACAGAGGGTCAGAAAGAGGGGTGGAAATATTTCTAGGAACTAGAAATGGAAAATTTTTTAAAAATGTGCATGATTGAGTCACTATGCAGTGTGTACTGGATGGGAGATTGCATTTTGTGTGCTGTGATGATGCTTAGGGAAGGAATGTAAATTGAGTTACAAAAAAAAAAGTTTCAGGAAAAAAAAAAATATATATATATTCAATGACTGCAGTAGCATATGTAGCCCCAGCTAGGTGCTACTTTATAGGACGCGTAAAGTTAGACTTGTGTTCATGGAAATGTGTGTGTCACCTGTGTTTGCTATGAGGGTATTTGGATTGATTAGGGTCTTTGGTGATTCAATAAAATGTGGGGGGGAAACAGTATAGAAAGCAAACATAGATATCGGAGGCAGTGTGGGAGGAGAGTGGGAGATGGCAGAGGGTAAGAGATAGGGAATCAAGGATGGGGGGAAAAAGCTAAACATACAGAAAACAAGAAATGGAAAATTATTTGCTGACAATAACATGTTTGTTGATGTGCTTGATTGAAACAATATACAGTGTACCCTGGATGGAAAATCTCATTTTGTATGCTGTAATGATGTACAGTGAATGAATGCAAATAAATAAATTGAAATAAAAAAGCGATATTGTAACAAAATAAATAGAAAATAGATGAACTAGGACCAGCAGTTGGCATAATGACTATGTCACTGGACTTCCATGTAGTCGACCGTGGTTCGAGTATTGGACCTGATTACTTAAACTCATGCCAGGTGCATTTGCATGCATTACCAAGATCCGGAGAGAAGAATAGAGAAGAGATTGTGGAGTGGCCATGTCTCTCTGTCTCTCTCTGTCTTTCTGACAAGTGCATGTGCCCTATAGCAAAAACCTCCCCCCCCCAAAAAAAAAAAGAAAGAAAGAAAGAGAAAGAAAGAAAGAAAGAAAGAAAGAAAGAAAGAAAGAAAGAAAGAAAGAAAGAAAGAAAGAAAGAAAGAAAACAGGTGAACCAGAAAAGAAAGTCAGTTGTCTAACTCCAATGTGGACAAGTGCTAGTAAACTAATTGAAATCTTTTGAATCAGTAGGGATGGGACCCAGACCAGGTTCAGGTGAGTGAACCCAGGTTAGGATCCCCACTGATCAAAAGACCATTATTGCAGAGGCAAGTAAATGTTGGTGGAAAGGAAACTGGTGACCCGGGAAGATAGTGAACATTGTAATTAAGGTTCAAAGATCATCTACAAAGTTTCAGGCCAGGACAGGAGATTTTAAAGGAAAAGACGATAAAGTGGGAAGCAGGAGAGCTCTACTTGCTCTTCTGCACAGCTGTATGGAGACTAGTTGGCACCAGAATTGTGATGCATAGGGGTCATTTTGTACTCAAGGCCAGCATCTCTTTCCTCTTTGTTTTCTTACAGGCATCTGCTCTCTGACTTGTGGTTTCAAGCCCCAGGTCCTGTGAAAACTCAGCAAAATTATGATTAGATTTTTTGCTACAAGTTAAATAGTAAAGCAAGGTCAGTTAACAAAAGGGAAACAAACCAACTTTAAGGGCTTTCTATTATATGGGATTTAATATAGAATTACTTTGGTTCCTTCTTGGAGTTGGGCTATAGAGAAAGTTTATATTATTGAAAAAATGGTATTGGGATATTGGCTAAGTATTTGAAATAACAATGAAGCACCTATCCCTCTCATATACTTAAATATAAATACTAAGTGTTGAGTTAAAAAACAAAACATAAAACTTAAGTTTAAGATCCCCAGACTCCTTTTGTGGATGTTCTATCTTAGTAATTGGAGTCAAACTTGGTACCTTGCAATTAAGAAGATTCTTAGTGTGGGACCAGCAGTTAACATAATGGCTATGTCACTGGACTCCCACGTAGTCGACCGCGGTTCAAGTCCCAGACCCGGTGGCTTAAACTCACGCCGGGCACGTGTGCATGCGTGCCCAAGATCCTGAGAGGAGAATGGAGGAGAAGGGATTGCAGCATGGCCATCCCCCCTGGGGGGTGATTTCTCGCTTTCTGTCTCTCTCTGTCTGTCTGGCGAGTGCACGTGCCCTATAGCAAAAACTTCTCCAAAAAAAAAAAAAAAAAAAAAAAAAGAAGATTCTTAGTGTAATTCTTTGTCTTTTTTTTTTTTTTTTTGAGATAGATTTTTTTGCTATAGGGTAATGTGTGTTCTCTGGAGACAGAGACAGAAAGCAAGAAGTTGCCCTCCAGAGGGGATGGCCATGCTGCAATCTCTTGTCCTCCATTCTCCTCTTGAGATTTTGGGCACACACACACGAGCGCAGTGTGTTTCAAGCTGCTGGGGCCAGGACTCAAACCACAGTTAGCCAAGTGGGAGTCTAGCATGTTAACCAGTACACCACCTGCTGACCCCTTTAGCATAGCTCTTAGTATGAGGTAGGGTTGGGAAAGCTTGTTATAGGCAATAAACTAAAACAAAACACAGAAAAAGAATCTTCCATTGTTATCTAAGAGGGTTTTTTTTTTTTTGAGAATAGTAAAAGGTATTTTATTACATTTTTGCATATTGACATAGTTATCTTAATTTCTGGGTTTGCCTCATAATATATACTTTTGAAAACCAACTGCAACTGTTGAAGATAATAGGTATGGTAATATCTTTGATTAGGCCAATAGTCAGTTTATTCTGGATAAGTACATTAATTTTGTATGCTATAATGATATACAGTGAATTAATGTAAAATTTTAAAATATTAAAAATTTTAAAAATAATTTTTAAACATTATGAAATCATTTCAAAGTTACAGTGGTTTTGAGAAAAGTATGACTAACTCCCACATGACTTTCACTATGTTCCCTAGTTCTTAATATTTTGCACCTTTTGATTATTATTTTTTTCTGAATCATTTATTAATTAAGTCAACACTAAATAATCATTTAAAAATATTTAGTGCAGGGACCAGCAGATGGTGTAATGGCTACATCACTGGACTCTCATGTAGTCAACTGCGGTTCAAGTCCCAGACCTGGCAGCTTAAAACTTGTGCCAGGCGTGTGTGCATGCATGCCCAGATTTCAGCATGGCCATCCCCCTGAAGGTTGATTTCTTGCTTTCTGCATGTCTCTTTGTCTCTCTGGTGAGCACATGCACCCTATAGCAAAAATCTCTTAATTTTTTTTTCAAAATATACACACATATGATATAAAATAAATATTTTAGTGTATACAAATATTCTTTACTCATTATCTTACTTAGTTTATTTATGCATCTTTTTTTAAGAGAGATTTTTGCTATAGTGTGTGTGCACTTGCTCTATATTGTTCTCCACAGTGCTTATACTAATTTGCATTCCCACCAACAGTGTAGGAAGGTTCCCCTATCACTGCAGCCTCGCAAGTGTTTGTCTTTATTTATGTTTTTATTCTTAGTCATTCTGATTGGGGTTGAGTTGTGTCTCATTGTGGTTCTGATTTCTATTTTCCTCATAATAAGAGATGTCAAGCATTTTTTTTTCGTGTTTTTTGGTCATTCATATGTGCTTTTGGGGAGTTGTCTGTTCAGGTCATTTGCTCATATTTTAATTGAATTAATTTCTCTTTTTTCAAATAAGCTGCTTGAATTTCCTGTATATTCTGTTTATCAGTCCCTTGCGTGGAGCATAATTTGCAAAATTATTTTCCCATTCTGAGGGTTGTCTCTTCACTCTATTTATTTATTTATTTATTTATTTATTTATTTATTTATTTTTTGCTGTGCGGAAGCTTTTTGGCCTGATGTAGTCTCACTTGCCTATTTTCAGAATTATTGCCCGTACTTTGGTAGTCTGATTTAAGAAGTCTTTGCCTACTCCATTGTCTTCAAGAGTTTCCCCTGTGTTTTCCACCAGTGGTTTTATAGTTTGAGGTTTTGTGTTTAGATATTTGATCCATTTTGAGTTGATTTTTGTTAATGGTGAGATATAGGGGTCCAGTTTTATTTTTCTACAGGTGGATATCTAGTTTTTCCAGCAACATTTGCTAAAGTGACTTTCTTTTCTCCACTGGATTGTCTTGTGCCTTTTGTCAAAAATCAGTTGACTGAATATTTTGTGATTTATTTCTGGTTTCTCCATTCTATTCCATTGATCTACATATCTGATTTTATGCCAATACCATGCTGTTTTGATTATCACAGCTTTGTCATAGATTTTGAGATCAAGAAATGAGGTGCCTCCTACTTTATTCTATTTGCACAGTGTTATTTTAGTTATACAGAGTCTTTTAGGATTCCAGACAATTTTATGGTTCTTTTTCTATTTCTGTGAAGAATATCTCTGTTAATTTGATCAGAATTGCATTAATTTTTTTTTCCTTCGGAGAGAGGTTTTTGCTATAGGGCGCGTGCGCTCGCCAGACAGACAGACAGAAACAGAGAGACAGAAAGCGAGAAATCACCCCCCAGGGGGCATGGCCACGCCGCAATCCCTTCTCCTCCATTCTCCTCTAGGGATCTTGGGCACGCACGCACACGTGCCTGGCGTGAGTTTTAAGCCACTGGGTCCGGGACGCGAACCACGGTCAACTACATGGGAGTCCAGTGACATAGCCTTATGCTAACTGCTTGTCCCAGAATTGCATTGAATTTTAAAATTAATTTTGGTAGAATTGACATTTTGATTATATTACTTTTCCCAATCTAGGAACAAGTGATGTATTTTCATTTTTTGGTATCATTTTCTATTTATTTTTTAAGTTTTTCATAGTTTTCCTTGTAGAGGTCTTCAACTCCTTTGGTTAAGCTTATTCCTAGGTATTTTATTTATTTATTTATTTGCATGGCTATTGCAAATGGGATTGCTTTCTTCAATTCTGCCTGAGTCTGTTCATTGTTGGTATATAAAAATACTATAACTTTTTGTATGTTGATTTTGTAACTGCTACTTTATTGAATTATTTTGGATTTTCTATGTATATAATCATGCCATTTGCAAGTAGAGATAATTTTCCTTATTTTCCTATTTGAATGCTTTTTTTAAATTTACTCTCTTGTCTGATTGCATTGGCTAGGACTTCCAGTACTATGTTGAAAAGATGGAAAAAGTGGGCAGCCTAGACTTGTACCAGTTTTTAGCAAAAAAGCTATCAGCTTTTTCCCAATTCAGTATGATGGTAGCTATGGGTTTGTCATAGATTTTTTTATTATTATTATTTCCGGAAATGTCCCTGTTATGTCAATTTTGCTGAGAGTCTTAATCACGAAGGGATGTTGTAGCTTATCAATTTTTTTTGCACTGATTGATATGATCATATGTTTTTTATCTTCTGTTAATGTACATATTACATTTCTTGTTTATATATGTTGGAGCACTCTTGCATCCCTGGAATAAAGTCTACCTGGTCAAGGTGTATAATCTTTTTAATGTGTTGTTGGGTGTAATTGGCTAGTATCTTGTTGAGAATTTTTGCATCCATAATCATCAAGGATATTGGTCTGTAATTTCTTTTTCTGTTATGTCCTTGTCTCTTTTGGGATGAAGGTGATGAGGCTTCATAGAATGAATTTGGGAGGGTTCCTACCTTTTGGATCTTTAGAAATAGTTTGAGTAGAATTGGGTTATCTCTTTGAAAGTTTTGTAAAAATCAGAAGTGAAGCCATTGGTACCTGGGGTTTTCTTTGTTGGGAGACTATTTATTACTGATTCAATATCATTGCTTCTTATTGCTTTATTCAGATATTTTTTTCTTTGTTAACTCTTGGTAGATTATGTGTCCAGAAAATTTTCCCTATCATCTAAGTGTTCTTGTTTGTAGGAGTATATTTATTCATAGTATTCTCTTATGATCTTTTGTATTTCTGTCACGTTCATTGTAACATTGCCTGTTTCATTGTTGAGTTTACTTATCTGGTTCCTTTCTCTGCTCTTGACTTGTCTAGCTAACGGTGTGTCAATTTTTTTTTTCTCTCCAAGAGTCAGCTTTTGGTTTCATTTATTTTCTGTATAGTTCTTTTATTCTTTAATTTATTTCTGCTCTAAATGTTTATTATTTCTATTCTTCTGATATTTTGGGGTATTGATAATAACTTTGAATATTAATGGATTAAATTATCCAATTAAAAGACACAGACTGACTGAATGATTAAAGAATAGAAGCTCTCTATCTGCTGCTTACATGAAACACACCTCACTGATAAAGGCATACACAGATTGAAAATGAAGGGCTGGAAGGAGATATTCCAAGCAAATAGAAACTGAAAATAGGATTGTTATACAATACTGATATCAGACAAAATAGACTTCAGGGCAAAAACTGTAAGCAGAGACAAAGAAGGATATTATGTAGTACTGAAAGGGCTAATTCACTAAGAGGATATAACACTTATTAATATCTATTCAACTCACCTAACACTGAAACACCCAAATACATGAAGGAAAGACTGCTAGATCTAAAGGGAGAGATAGACTGAATCACACTAATCATTGGGGACCTCAGCATCCCTCTACCTTTTCTGGATAAATCAGCTAGATAAAAAATAAACAAAGATATACAGGATCTAAAAGAAACCATAAATCAAATGAACTTGACAGATATCTATAGAACATTTCATCCAACATCCACAAAATACATTCTTATTACCTCCTCATAGAACATTTTGAAAGACTGACCACATGAAAAGACACAAAACAAACCTTTACAAATTCAAATGTATAGAAACTATATCCAGCACTGTTTCTGACCACAATGGAATTAAACTTGAAATCAACTAAAGAAAGAATCTTCAAAAATACACAAACTAAATAAGCTACTCCTGAATGACTTTGAAACCACTGAAGAAATCAAAATGGACATCAAAAGATTCACTGAAACCAACAATAGCAAACACACAAGTTTTTATGACTTGTGGGACATAGTGAAAATAGTCCTAAATGGGAAGTTTATAGTACTACCAATTGCCAGGGAAAAAAAAAAGAAAAAAAGAAAAATGAGAAGCAGACAACCTAACAACACATCTCAGGGAACTGGAAAAATACATACACATTCTTGTTTGAATTCCTGTTTTCAAATTTTTCTTCTTGGTATATTGTTAAGAATGGTATTGCTGGGTCAAATTTTGATGTAGTCAATTTACCATTTTAAAAGATTTTTGCTGTTTGTGCCTTTGGTTTCCAAGATCATGGAGATTTACCCAAATGCTATATAGTTTTACACCTTACATTTATTTTCAGTTAATTTTATTATAGTGTAAGATAAGTGTCAAACTTTATTTTTATGTGTATATATAGAGTTGTCTCAGCATTGTTTTTGGAGAAATTATTTATTCTTTCCCCTTTTAAAGATTTTACACTCTTGTCAAAAATTAGTTCAACATGGGTATATGAGTTTATTTCTGGACTCCCAATTGTATATCTAAGATCTACATGTCTATCCTTATGCCAATACTGTGTTTTTCAGGATATTTGTAGTAAGTTTTAAAATATGTAGTGTGAGTCCTCAACTGTTTATTTTCTTTTTGAAGATCATTTTAGCTATTTGGGGACCCTTGTAATTTTATATAAATTTTAGGATAAGTTTTCCCGTTGATGTTAAAAACAAATACAACTGTTGGGATTATGATAGGAACTTCACTGAGTTTTAGATTGCATCATCTCTATTGCCATCTTAACAGTTTTATGTCTTTCAACCAATGTATACAAGACATCTTTCTATTTGTTTTGGTTTCTATTTTTTTTCAGCAATGTTCATAATTTTTTTGTACAAGTCTTGTACCTATATTTTTAGATTTTTTGAGAAAACTCCATACTACCTCAGACAAGGGACTGATAACCAGAATACACAGGGAACTCAAGTTCCTTATGCAAAAAAAATGATTAACCCAATTAAAAGATGGGAAAATGAGCTGAACAAAAATCTCTCTAAGGAAGACATACGAACAGCCAAAAAGCATGTGAGGAAATGCTCAACATCCCTCATCATAAGGGAGATGCAGATAAAAATCACAATGAGATACCACCTAACCCCTGTCAGAATGGCAAAGATTAAGAATAGAAAAAGTGATAAGTGTTGGCGGGGATGTGGGGAAAAGCGAACCCTCCTACACTATTGGTGGGAATGTAACCTAGTTCAACCACTGTGGAGAACAATGTGGAGGTTCCTCAAAGATCTACAAATAGAACTGCCATTTGATCCAGCAATCCCACTTCTGGGTATTTGCCCAGAAGACAGGAGAACGCTCAGTCAGAAAAGTGCTTGCACATCAATGTTTACTAATAGCTGTACTAATTTACATTCCCACCAACAGTGCACAAGAGTTCCCCTTCCTGTGCATTCTCATCTGCATTTGTTTTTATTTGCTTTTTTGTTGGTTTGTTTGTGTTTGATAGTAGCCATTCTAACTAGGGTGAGATTACACCTCAGTGTGGTTTAGATTTGCATTTCCCTGATGATAATGAACGCAGTCATTTGAATGTCTTTTTTTTTTTTGAGAATTGCTTATTTAGACTCACTAGCAATTTAAAAATGGACTGCATGTTCTGTTTTCTTTTTTCTTTCTTTCTTTCTTTCTTTCTTTCTTTCTTTCTTTCTTTCTTCCTTTCTTTCTTTCTTTTTATTTTTGAGATCCTTACATTTGTACTTTTGGGTTATTAATCATTTCTCGGAAGTATAGCTTGCAAATATTTTCTCACATTCTGTAGATTGTTTTATTCACTCTGTTGATTGTTTCTTTTACTGTGCAGAATTTTTTTTAGTTTAATGTAATCCCACTTACCTGTTTTCACTTTTGTTGCTACTGTTTTTAAAGTCATATATCTATTTTTTAAACGTTTTTGCCACGGGGCTTGTGCACTCACAGAGAGAAACAAAGAGACAGTGAGAGGGAAAGTCAGAAATTACCTCCCAGGAGGTAATTAATGCTTCAATGAACATGGGAGTACAGGTATTGCTATGAAATAAGATTTCATTTCCTTTGAATACAAGAAAGAGAAACTAGATAAGCAAACTAAATAAAAGGCATCCAAATTGGGAAGGAAAAAATTAAAATTATTCCTGTTTGTAGATAATGTGGTGCTATGTATGGATAACCTTAAAAAGTCCACAAAAATAATGCTAGAACTAATAAAAAATTCAGTAGTTGAAGGATACAAAACCAACATACTAAAATCAGTAGTATTTATTTACATAAATAATGATCTGTCCCAAAATAAAATCAAGAAAAAAATTCCATCTATATTACCATTAAAAATAATGGGACCAACAGATGGCATAATGGTTACATTGCTGAACTCCTATGTAGTCAACCGTGGTTCAATTCCTGGACCTGGTGGCTTAAATTTATGCCAGGCATGTGTGTGTGTGTGTGTGTTTGTGTGTGTGTGTGTATGTGCCCAAAATCCTGAGAGGAGAATGGAGGAAGAGGGATTACAGTGTGGCCATCCTCCTTGGGGAGGTGATTTCTTGCTTTCTGTCTCTGGCAAGCACATGCACCCTATAGCAAAAATATCTCTCTCTCAAAAAAATTAAAAATAATAAAATAGTTAAGAAATAAGTTTAACCAGGGAGGTGAAAGATCTGTACATTGAAAACTATAAAACATTCATGAAAGAAGTTGACGATGTCACAAATAAATGGAAAGATATTTTGTTTTAATGGATTAGAAGAATTAATATTTTTAAAGGGTTCATACTACCCTAGGTGGTCTTCAGATTTAATGAATGCTTTTCATAATTCCAATGACCTTTTTCACAGAAACAGAAAAACCAATCCTAAACTTCTTAAAGAAGTACAAAAGATTCTAAATAGCAAAATAATCTTGAGACATCACAATTACTGATATCAAATTGTATTACAATTCTGTTGAAATCAAAATACTATGGTACTGGCATAAAAAAAGACACATATACAAATGTAACAGAATAGAGTTTGGAAATTAACTCATATATGGTCAACTAATTTTTCACAACGGCAGAATAAGAAGAAGGATAGTTTTCAATAAATGGTTTTGGGGAAAATGATTTTTACCTTCTAAAGAATAAAATTGTATCCTTACACCAAACAGAAAAAGTAAATTCTAAGTGAATCAAAGACTGAAACATGAGGCCTGAAACTCTAAAACTCCTAGAATAAAACGGGGGAAAAACTCCTTTACATTGGACTTGGCAATAATTATTTGGATATCATTCTAAAAGCTCAGGCAATTAAAACAGAAAATGAACATGTGCAACTACATCAAATTAAAAGGATTTTTCTCAACAAGGGAAACAATCAACATATGTTAAAAAGACAGCCTATAGAATAGTTGAAAATATTTGCAAAGCATATATTTGATTAGGGGTTAATATCCAAAATATAAGGAATTCACACAATTCAATAACAAATAAATGAAAGACCTAATTAAAGATGGACAAAACCTGAATAGATATTTTTTCTAAGGAGTCATGCCAATAGGTAAATTAAAAGGTATTCAAAGGGGACCAGTGGTTGGTGTAATGGTTATGTCGCTGGACTCCCAAGTAGTCGACAACAGTTTGAGTCCCAGACTCGGTGGCTTAAACCTCTGTCTCTCTGGTGAGTGCATATACCCGATAGCAAAAATTTCTCTCTAAAAAAAAAAGGTACTCAAGGGCCAGTCTTGTAGTGTGGCAATTAAGCGTAGTGCATTGGAAAACAGATCCCACATGGCTGACCTTGGTTTGAATCCTGACCACAGTTGCAAACATGTCAGGTACATGTGTGTGTGTCCAAATCTTTACCAGATGGAGAAATGGAGGAAAAAATGACTGAAGCATGACCATCCCTCATTGGGGGTGCTTTCTCTCTCCCTCTTTCTCTCTCTCTCTCTCTCTGGTGATGGAAGTACTCTCTCTCTCTCTGGTGATGGAAGTACCCTCTGGCAATTAAAGATTTCTTTCTTCTTTAAATTAAGAAGCATTCAAAAGTGGGAAGATTTGAGCAGGAGAAAAACTGGTCAAAGAAATAAGGTAACATGAGTTTAAAAACAATGTTATTTCTTAATGAGACAAGCAATATATTGTAATTATTAATAAAGAATACACTCAGTTGGAGCCAGCAGGTGATGTGGTTAAGGCAACTCACACATAGCTGACCTCACAGCTTGAGTCCCAGACTTGATGGCTTGCTTTCTCACTTTCCATCTCTCTCTCTCTGTTTCTCTCTGGTGAGTGAACTTGCCCTATAGCAAAACTTAAAAATAGTAAAAATAGGGACCACCAGATGGTGTAATGGTTACATTACTGGACTCCCATGTAGTTAACCGTGGTTCAAGTCCTGGACCTAGTGGCTCAAACCTCATGCTGAAAACCAGCAGTTAGCGTAATGGCTATGTTGCTGGACTCCCACGTAGTCGACTGTGGTTCACGTTCCAGACCCGGTGGCTTAAAACTCATGCTGGGCACGTGTGGGTGCGTGCCCAAGATCCCGAGAGGAGTATGGAGGAGAAGGGATTGCAGCATGACCATCCTCCCTGGGGGGTGATTTCTCGCTTTCTGTCTCTATGTCTCTCTCTGTCTGTCTGGCGAGCGCACGCGCCCTATAGCGAAAACCTCTCCAAAAAAAAAAAAAAATGTTTTTGGAGGGGCAAGCAGTTAGCATAATGGCTATGTCACTGGACTCCCACGTAGTTGACTGCAGTTCGAGTCCCGGACCCGGTGGCTTAAACTCACGCCAGGCACTTGTGCGTGCGTGCCCAAGATCCCCAGAGGAGAATGGAGCAGAGGGGATTGCGGCGTGGCCATCCCCCCGGAGGGTGATTTCCTGCTTTCTGTCTCCTCTCTGTCTCTCTCTGTCTGTCTGGCGAGCGCACGCGCCCTATAGCGAAAACCTCTCCAAAAAAAAAAAAAAAAAAAAAAAAAAAAAAAAAAAAAAACCTCATGCTGAGCACATGTGCATGCATGCCCAAGATCCTGAGAAGAGAAGGGATTGAGGCATGGCCTTCCCCTGGGGGATGATTTCTCGCTTTCTGTCTCTCTGTCTCTGTGGCAAGTGCATGTGCCCTGTGGCAAAAATCTCTATAAAAAAAAGAAAAATAATACATGCAGTTGTTCTTAGTGAACAAAAGCACAAAATATTTATGTGATAGAATAGATTTAGTAGAATAGATTTAAATTGAACATAGTTCAAATAGGATAGATTTAGTTTGAACAAAGTTTCTCAAATTGTTTTCTGAAGAATAGTAGTATATCAAATAATGTAGGGGAAATATTATTCCATTGCCAAATAAGTTGAGGAAATTCCTCTCCCTATTTTTGTGTATTGTTTGCACATATATGTTATTTATATTACATATACAAATATTCTGGTATATATAATGTAAAAGCAATATCATGCACATGTACATCTGTAATATATGTATGTACATGTGCATTCAAAGTTTTTCCAGTGCAATGACTATTCCAAATGAGATAATCTCTTAAACAGTAGTGTGCTTGACCTAGCTACTACTACCCAGTTACCACTATGTCATGAAAACTGTTGTGTATATCCATTTATTCCTAACTCTGTTTAGGGAGGTTCATAGGAAGTTGAAATCATCCATATTAATAGTATATATACCATAGAAATTAACAAGAGTTACAAATCAGATGACTCCTCCATAATCCCAGCTAGCTGGTTGTTGAATATTTATCAATGTACTACTGTCTATGGAGACCTGAAGCAATGGCTTTGGGATTGTTATAATAGATATCAGTTTCTGTTAGGAACATCAATCTTCAAAGGCATTCTGTCTATTGCACCCATCTGTTGTGACCTTATTTACTCAACACTGAGCTATCACCTTGTGAGGAAGGGGGAAAAGAACTTAGCTCTTAGATTGCAGTTTATATGAAAACACCTGCTGAAGTGAGTCATCTAATGCTTCCTTGCTGGTATGCTCATTCTTGGCCTGTATCCTTTTGAGTAGAGCTAAGTGTGGGCTTTTGTAGTCATGTAAGTTTGAGTGGGCATTGTATTGGAATTATTTATAATAGACATATAATTGCATATAATAATCACTGCAATTATAATGTATACAATATATGTATATACAATTATATATATATATATATATATATATATATATATACACAAAAATCTGTATACAATATTATTTCATTACATAAAGTTCAAAAAGCATCATAATGAATTTATGGTGGTAGCGGTCAAGGTTTGGGTGGTATCAACCAAACTAGGGCATGAAGACAACTGCTGAAATACTGAAAAGGTTTAATGTTTTCAACCAGGTGGTGGTCATATGTGTTACCACATATGTGGTAATGGTTTTTACACTCAAGACATGCATGCTTTATTCTATGTGCATTTTTCATCAGTAAGTGTGTGTGTGTGTGTGTGTGTGTGTGTGTGCGTGCGTGTGTGTGTGTGTGTGTGTGTGTAAGAAGTGAGGCTTAGTCCTTTTCTCCTTCCTTGTAAATCAATCATGAAAACAGCTACCAGGAACTCAGAAGTCAGTGGTTAGTCCTAATTCTGGGATCCCAAGGCTTCGTGTCTTTTAAAAGCACATTCAACGGGAACCAGCAGTTAGCGTAATGGCTATGTCGCTGGACTGCAGTTCGCGTCCCGGTCCCGGTGGCTTAAAACTCACGCCAGGTGCATGCCAAGATCCCGAGAGGAGAATGGAGGAGAAGGGATTGCAGCGTGACCATCCCCCTGGGGGTTGATTTCTCACTTCCTATCTCTCTGTCTTCTGTCTCTTTCTGTCTGTCTGGTGAGCACACGTGCCCTATAGCGAAAACCTCTCCAAAAAAATAAAAAAGCACATTCAACTACACCTTAGGCTCAAATCATCTGGTTGGGCATCAAATATCATCACCAGAATGATACTAGCCAAAAGGGAGAGAAGACTCCTCCCAGAAATAAGCATAGTACAAATCTCTAACCAACGTCCACTTATCCACTTTACTAGAGTTTAGAAGAGTCTTTCTGTTCTCTCTTAAACATATTAATTTATATTATCAAACACTGAAATCTGGTGGTCCACTTTCTAGAAGAGATTTTTCCAAAAGTAAAAGTTGCAACCCGTTACTGAGCTGTTAAACCAGCACAGTGGGTGATAACTAAGATTTCATGATAAAGTGGAACACAACAGGAAAGGGAAAAATAGAAATCATTACACAAATAGAAAGAATGGTGTACATTGCAATAAATACTGCAGTCATCACAAATTCCAGTTAAAGAGTCAGGGAATGATGTGATGAATGCCAGCATCGTAGAAGGGCTTGCCCTATCACAGCGTGCTCACTAGTTTTTAATTTTATATTTCAGTTAACCACCACTGTAATGGAAGAATTTTAAAAGTATGGTACAATTTTATATTAACATAATTCACGGTTATTTGTGCAATAAGATGTGGGGAAGTTTTTTCACATTTCGCAAAATAACAGTTTTGAAATGCTAATGTTTTTCTATTTGTTTGCTTTGTTTTGTTTACACATCAAAGTTATCAAATGGAGTGTTTTCCAAGTTTTGATGCAGTAAAATTTAAATATAACTAACAAAAAATATACTTAAACTGGATTGATTTTTAATGATGAAGGAAAAGTAAAGTGATATATTCATGTTCAAAAGCTGGTCTGGCTTACAGGCATGTGCCCATATATCCTGAGTGCCCAGGGAGGTCCTGGGTTGGAAACGCTGGACCTTTCCTATGTAGGTCAGTTGTGTTACCACTCTGCCACTGTCTGACCCCTATTTTCACTTTCTTTATGGTGTCCTTTGAAACACAATACTTTTCAGTTTTGATAAAGTCCTAACTGTCGATTATTTGTTTTGTTGCTTATGTTTCTGTTGTCATATCTAAGAGTCCTTTGTAAAATCTGAAGCCATAAATATTTATTCTTATGTTTTCTTCTAAGAATTTTATAGTTTTGGGACCAGCGGACAGCATAATGGTTATATTGTTGGACTCCCGCATAGTCTATCGCGGTTCAAGTCCTGGACCCGGCAGCTTCAAACTCACACTGGGTATGTGCGTATACGTGCCAAAATTCTGAGAGGAGAATACAGGAGAAGGAATTGTGGTGTGGCCACTTACCCGCAGGGGGGACTTCTCCCTTTCTGTCTCTCTGTCTCTCCAGCAAGCATATATGCCCTATAGCAAAAATATTTTTAAAAATTTTTATACTTTTAGGTTTTATGTTTAGTTTTTTTTTGGGGGGGAGAGGGAGATTTTTGCTATAGAGTGTGTGTGCTTGCTGGAGAGACAGAGAGACAGAAAGCAAGAAATCACACACACACACACACACACACACACACACACATATCCCAGAGGTGGCCATGCCACAATCCCTTCTCCTCCATTCTCCTCTCGGGATTTTGGGCACACACGAGCATGGGCATGCACCAGCACATGCCTGGCTTGAGTTTTAAGTCACCAGGTCCAGGACTCAAACCACGGTTGACTATGTGGGAGTTCAGCCATGAAACCACTACACCATCTGCTAATCCATTTAGTTTTTTGATCCTTTTGGTGTTAATTTTTAGACATGGTTTGAGTTAAAAGTTCATATTTTTGCAAGTGGTTTTCTAATTGGCACAAAAACATTAAAAAGTAAAAAGTATTCTTTTTCCCAATTGAATGGCCTTGGAACCCTTATCAAAGCTTACTTTACCAAAAATATTTGAGTTTAGTTTTGAACTCTCAACTTTATTACATTGATCAATACACATATCCCTGTGAATACCAGTTGGGTTTTTTTATTACCATTGTTTTGTGGTAAAAATTTTAAAGTTTATTTATATCTTCTCAGATGGAGACCCCCAACAGGATACCCACACCAAAATCCACTTAGTCTCAGATGAGCAAGATTACAAGCACACATCTTCAGTCTCAGCATACTCAGAGTGGTCCCAGGACAGAAATCCAAGACCCTTCCCTGTGTGTCCAGATGAGTTACCACTGTATGATCATCTTGCACCTGTGCTCAGTTTAGAAAGCTGTGAATTTTCCTACTTTGTTCTTTTTCAAGATTGTTTTGGCTATTCTGAGTCCTTGTAAACCCATATGCACTTTAGCATGAGTTTGTCAATTTCTGCACAGAAATCTGCTAGGTTTCTAGTAGACATTATGTAGAATCTGTAGATCAATTTAGGAAGTATTGCCATTCTAATAATATTGTCTTTCAAGCAATGAACATGGGATGTTTTTCTGTTTACTTAGATCTTGTTTAATTTAAAACAATGTTTTATAATTTTCAGATGTAAATTTTGCAACTCTTACTAAATTAACTCAGAGACATTTTACTTGTTGGTGCTACTATTAATGGACTCATTTTCTTAATTTCATTTTAGATTTAGTATTTAGAAATCAAATGTTTAGAAATGTAATTAATTTTTGTACATTTATTTTGTATCCCTCAATTTTGCTGAGCTCAATAATTAGTTTCTAGTAGTAATTTAGTGGATTCTTTAGGATTTTCTACATGTGAATTCATGTTATTTGTGGATAGAAATAGTTTTATTTTTTCCTTTGTAACCTGTATGTGATTTATTTATTTATTTATTTATTTATTTATTTATTTATTGTCTAACAACCCTGGCTAGAAACTCCACTACAATGTCAAATAGCAGTATAAGAACAAATATTCTTGTCCTTTTCCTGATCTTAATGGAAAGATATCCACTGTTTCACCATTAAGTATGCACTAGCTTTGGGGTTTTCATACTTTACCAAGTTGAAGATTTTTTCCCCCATTACTAGTTTGTTAAATTTATTATTATATTATTATTATTATTATCGTTATGAAGGTGTGTTGGAGTTTTTCTTTTTTTGCATCTAGTGAGACAATTATGTGATTTTTTATTACTACATTATTATAATATAGTACTTTAATTGATTTTTGGCTTTTAAACTACTCTTATATTTCTGAGAATAAGTCCCACTTGGTCGTGGTATATAAGTCTTTTTACAATTTGCTAGATTTGGTTCATTAGTATTTTGTTGGGTATTTTTGCAGCCATATTCATGAGAGAGTAGAATGTAATTTTCTTGTGTCATTATCTGGTTTGAGTATGAGGACAGTACTCTTTTCATTGAATGATTTAAGAATTGTTCTCTTTCAGACCAGCAGATGGCATAATGGTTACATCGCTGGACTCCCATATAGTCAATCGCAGTTCAAGTCCTGCACCCATCAGCTTAAGGCTCATGCTGGGCCCGTATGTGTGTGTGCCCAAGATCCCCAGAGGAGAAGGGATTGTGGCATGACCACCTCCCCAGGGGTGATTTCTCACTTTCTGTTTCTCTGTCTCTCCAGCAAGCACATGCAACCTATAATAAAAAATCTCTCAAAAAAAAAAAAAAACCCAAAAACAAAAACAAAAGAATCATTCTCTTTCACATGCTTTTTGTAAGAGTTTATGAAGTATTGATATTTATTCTTATTTAATTATTTGGTAGAATTTGGGCATAAAGCCATTTGGATGTTGGATTTTATCTGTGGGTAGTCTTTTTTTTAATTAAAAAAATCTAACTTTATTGAATATAGGAATGGGTGGATTTTCAAATTAATTATTTTAGTTTTACAGTTATTACTTTTATAAGCCCTCTGACCCATGGCAAAACTTTCTAACTGGTATATACAAAAATGCTTGCCTATTCTTGTCAAGTTCCTATTTAGTTTCAGTTCTATAGGTGCATAAACAAATATATTTAAATACACAGGATCATCTATAACTGGATTACTGGAACATGGTAATGCATTGCAGCTGGTAGTAAGAAATCAACTTCCAAGTACAAGTACAAACTTGTATTTTATGTAAAAATTCAAGTTTTACACTTTCTTATTCTTACACTAGAATTGATGTCACTAACTTAAAGGCAAACATATACTTTTGTTTTCTATCTTTTAGCTGAACAAAAATACATAGCATTTTCATTATTTCACATAATGCAATATAATCCTTTTTTTGAACAAAATGGTCAGAGTGCTAATGAAATCATCTTTAGAGGAAGTGTTTAATAAGCATACTTTATTTAAATAAATTCTCCAGTAGGACATGGAGAATTCACTGTCTTTACTTAGAAGGCTGTGTAAATAGTTATCTGTCAATTTATATGTGCTGCTCACCAACATTCCTTTATTGAAAACATCAGAATTTCCACATCACAGTTCTTGAAAGAACTTTAAGTCTTAAAAATTCTGGTTCTCTTTTGTCTTGCTTCTCTCTTGATTCCACCCAGGCTTTATTAATGGTTCGCTTCATATCATCATCTCCATCTTCATAAATTTTCTTTAGAACATTCATCGGTCCCTCACTAGGATCTGTTTCGGTGTCCTGTGAAGGTTTTTCTTTCTCTCTGCACTCTTTTTCAACCTGGGTCAGGTAGTCCCATCGTGTGTTTTCTGTTTTCTTTCTACATAGTATGAGAACTGTATCGGTCTTAACTTTTTTTGAACTGCCTTAAATAGAAATGGGTTTCAAAAGATTGTTCACAATCATGGAGTAACTCTTGCCATTTAGGTTCTTTACCAAAAGATCAAATGACCTCTCTGTGAAATGCACCTGCACGTTCTCAGTAGGAACTTGATGAACTCCAGTTAAGGTAATGTAGATTTTTACAAATTTATCTGACTGATCCCATCCACAATTACTGATTTTCACTGTATATCCTGTTGTAATGGGAGCAACCACAGCAGCTGGCTTTTCATCGTCAAGAAGTTCTGTTTTTTTCTGTGATTTCTGTTGCATCTTGTTCTTGATTTCTGTCTCAATTTTGGATTTTTCAGCTGTAAGGGCATCACGTACTCTTTTCCTAGTGGCCTTTTCCAATAACATCTTTACTTCTTCTAGATCTTTCTGTAGCTCTTCTACAGTGGAAGCCATGGTCTCGCTGGGCACCGACCTCCGGAGCTGCAGTCACGCAGGAGAGGGGACGCAGCACAGAGCGCGCTCACTCGAGCGCAGCGCCGCTTGTGGGTAGTCTTTTGATTACTAATTCAATCTCTTTTCTTCTTATAATCAATTCAGATTGTCTTTCTTCTGGAGTCAATTTCCATAGTATGTTTATCTGTAATAAGTTCATTCCATGTAATTTATCTAACTTATTGTTACAAGACTGTTTGCAGTATTCCTTAATAATTTAAAAAAATTCTATAAGAATGGTATTAATCAGGACCAGCAGATGGTATAGTGATTAAGGCACTAGAGTCCTACATGGCCAACTGAGGTTCAAGTTCTAGACCCAGCATCTTGAAACTCACACTGTGTGCATATGCTGTGCATGCTCAAAATATCAAGAGGAAAATGGAGAAGAGATTGCAGTGTGGCCATCTCCCTTTGGTGGTGATTTCTCATTTCTCTCTCGCTGTCTCTCTCTAGCCAGTACATGTGCCCTATGGCAAAAATAACCTTTAAAAAATGGTAGTAATATCCTGACTTTTGTTCTCAATCCTAATAGTTTGAATCTTTTCATTTGTTCTTGGTCAGTCTATCTAAAGGTCTGTCAATGTTGTTGATATTCCCAAGAATGAGCTTTTGTTATCATTCATTTTCTTTATTATATGTCTATACTTGGTTCCATTAATTTTCACCCTAATCTTTATTATTTACTTCCTTGTTATTGCTTTAGGTCTACTTTGCTTTCCTTTTGACAGTGCCTTAAGGTGGAATGTTAAGTTATTGGTTTTAGGTCTTTCTTCTTTATTAATATTGGCATTCACAACTAAAAATGTCCATCTAAGCTTTAGCATCCATAACTTTTGTTATTGTTTTCCTCCATTTCCATTCATCTCAAATTATTTTCTGCTTTCCCTTTTATTTCTTATATGGTTCACTATTTATCTGGAATTATTTTGTTTCATTTCCATATATTTATAACTTTCTTAATTATTTTTGTCATTGATTTCTAATCTCATTCCATGGTGGCTAGAAAACATATGTTAAATTATTTCTATCCTTTCTATTTATTGAGGTTTGTTTCATGGTGTATGGTGTATCCAGGAAAATCTTCCATGTGGACTTAAGAAGAATGTATATTATATTGGGTGGAATGTTCTATAGATGTCTACCAGGTTAATTGCTGTACAGCATTGTTCAATTTTTGTTTCACTATTGATTCCTGCTTAGTTTTTCTATTTATTACTGAAAGTGAGGTACTGGCATCTCCACATATTAATGTACATGTTTATTTCTCCTTTAAATTATGTTAATGTTTACTTCATTTATGTTTGTACTCTGGTGTTTAATGTGTATATGTTTATAATTATATCTTCTTAATAAATGTACTGTTTTGTCCATATGTAATGTCTTTTTTCATCTCTTGTAACAGCTCTTTTCTTTAAGTGCAATTTGTCTGATATTAAAATAATGAATACAGATCTCTTTTGGTTACTGTTTTCAAGTAACACATTTTCCATCCTTTTATTTTCACCCTATTTTTGTCTCTGAATCTAAAGTGAATCTGTCATATACAGCATATATCAATGGTTAGGTCATAATTTATACATCTATTTTGGCGGGGCAGGCAGGTGGCGTGGTGATAAAGGGCATTGAACTCCCACATGGCTGACCATGGTTCAAGTCCCAGACCTGGTGGCTTGCTTTCTCTCTCTCTTCTCTCTCTCTCTCTCTCTCTCTCTCTCTGTCACTCTGTCCCTCTCTGGTCAAATTTAAATAAATAAATAAATAAATAAATAAATAAATAAAGTTAAATAAAATAATTCTTAAAAAAATCTATTTTGGCAATCTTTGTCCTTTAATTGCAAAGTTCAATGGAATTGGCTCATGTGATTATGAAGCCAAGAGGTCCCACAATCTGAAATTTGATGTCTGCAAGCTGGAAAATCAGGAAAGCTGGTGGTGTAAATCAGTTTGAGCCCAAAGGCCTGAGAACTAAGGGAGCCAGCAGTGTAAGTCCTCATTTGAGTCTAAAGGTCTGAGAAATACGGGGCAGGGAGCAATGGTGTAAGCTCCAGTCTCAGTCTAAAGACTTGAAAAGCAGAAGTGTTAATATCAAATGGTGGGAGAAGGTGGATGTTCCAGTTCAAACAGAGAGAATAAATGTACCCTTCCTTTGCATTTTTGTTCTATTCATGACTTCAGTGTATAAGATGCTGCTTATTCTCATTGATAAGAGCAATCTTCACTTAGTCTATTGATTGAAATACTAATCTGTTCCAGAACATGTTCACAGACACAACCTGAAATAATGTTTTGCTAGCTACATGGGCATCTCTCAGCCCAGTCAAGTTGGCACATAAAATTAAGCATCACAGAGAGAAAGGAGAAAAATACATTTGCACTTGTATTGTCTTTTATAATTACATAATTCTCATCACCATTTCTCATATTCTTTTTCTAATATTTTTTGGAGGTTTTTTTTTTTTCTCTTTTTTTGCTATAGGACATGTGCACTCACCAGAAAGAGAGAGACAGAAAGTGAGAAATCACCCTCTGGGGGAATGGCCATGCTGCAATCCCTTCTCCTCCATTCTTCTCTCAGGATCTTGGGCACACATGCACATGTGCCCAAGAGTGAGTTTAAGCCATTGGGTCTGGAACTCAAACCATGGTTGATTACATGGGAGTCCAGCGACATAGCCATTACTCCAACTGCTGGTCCCACCATTTCTCTTATTCCTTTTCATGTGCATGTGAATTATCATCTGGTGTCTCCTGCTTCCACCTAAAGAACTTAGTATACCTTGCAAGGATAACTTGCTAGCAATCAATTTTCAGTTTTTGTTTATCTAGGGATGTTTTTATTTATTTTCTTTCATTTTTGATGGATGTAGAATTATGTGGTTTTAATGCTAACTTATATAAGCAATTAAATGAGTATAGGTAATTTAGGAATTTAGATAAACCAGGCTCTACATGAGAAAACAAATCCAACACTTTCTGAAAAGGAAATGTATACTTCTACTATTTTCCATGTTGTAATCAGAGAGAAGACATACACCTGTCCATACACCAAGATATCAAACCAGCCTTGCTTGCCTAAGAATTCACATACACATGGATTCTTATTTAAAATGCTTCCAAGATAAAGCTTATTTGAGAAGGGTTATTTGTGTATGCCTGTGTTCTCCTTAAATGTAAGTGCATTTAGAGTAGTGGAAGATTAAGATTTTAACAGGAATTCTTATGTTTCCTTTTATTAGAATTATTTAAGCATTTTACAGATACAATAAGCCAAAGCAGATTAAGATTTGAACTACATTTTTTTTAAGAGAGATTTTTGCTATAGGGCATGTGTGCTTGCTGGAAAGACAGAGAGAACAGAGAGACAGAAAGCAAGAAATCACCCCCTGGGGAGGTGACCATGCTGCAATCTCTTCTCCTTTCTTCTCCTCTTGGGAGATTGGGCACACACGCACATGTGCCTGGCATGAGTTTAAGCTAGTAGGTCCAGGACTTGAACCATGGCCAACTATGGGAGAGTCCAACGACGTAACCATTACACCATCTGCTGGTCCCTGAATTACATTTAAAAAAAAAGAAAGCATCAATTTTATTAAATTGATATTTAATAAATATCAGGTATAGAAAAATATTACACCCTCATAGCCTTAGGAGGAGAGACTTTTCTCATTTCTGGACACACAGAGAGCTTGCAGTTTCAGTTTCATAAACAGAGAACTTGCAGTTTCAGTTCCATAACCTGAGGTAGGAGTCAAATGCAAATATAAATTAAATGTATATGCAAAAAAGATGAATTATTATAAGGTGAAGACATTATATAGCTACTTGATCACTTTAATCATTTTATAGAAACTTCCATGTTCTTCAGATAAATCTCTTTTCCCATTCACTTTGGAATTTCATAACCTCCCTCTCCCAACCTATAAAGTTAATTAAACAACAAAAAAAATACTTCCAATACACTATTTTAAAGATTTCATTGTTGAGCCTAGTTACTGAAAACAGAATGACAGTCTCTAAACAGAAATAAAATCTACCTATCTCTTCCCTGGAAATGAATTTATTTTATTTTATTTATTCATTCATGTATTTTAATTTGATGAGAGAGAAAGAGAGAGAGAGAGTTAGAAAGTAAGTCACCAGGTTCAGGACTTGAACTGTGGTTAGCCATGTGGGAGCAGCCAGTGCTTTAACCACCATGCTACCTGTTGGTGCCCGGAAATGAAATTTTTATTCATAAATTCCATCTAAGAACTAGACTAGACCTTTAGGCTTCTCAATTGACAAGAAAATTAGATTAAGCAAAACTTATAAATTTTAAACTATGGTTGTGTCAGTACTAAGAGTCATTACTAAGAGTAACAGATTTTAAAAAATAAATATACTTCAGAGAGTTCAATAGACATTGTACCTAGAAATGTAAAAGCATAGAAAATTAATTTAACTTGCTGCATCTTACTGAGATTGTATCATTAATCATAGCAGGTCAGGGATAAAGAATTTCAGGGAGAACCAAATGATCACAAAGTCAAGCTTGTTATTTCATTTACTAATCAAGAAACCACTCTCCAGTTCATTGGATGAACAAGAGATGAACAGATCTTGGTAGACTCATCAGAGATATCAAAATACAATTTTCAAAAAATCTATGTAGAGACATTCAGTTCTGTCCAAGCCAGAACTTGGAGCACCGCTCTTCCCAAGTGGTCTCGTCACATAAAAAAAGCAAAGAAAGGGACCAGCAGTTAGCATAATGGCTATGTCACTGGACTCCCACCTAGTCAACCGCGGTTCGAATCCTGGACCCGGTGGCTTAAACTCACGCCGGGCGTGTGTGCATGCGTGCCCAAGATCCTGAGAGGAGAATGGAGGAGAAGGGGTTGCGGCATGGCCATCCTCCCCCGGGGAGTGATTTCTCGCTTTCTGTCTCTCTGTCTCTCTCTGTCTGGCGAGCGCACGTGCCCTATATAGCAAAAACCTCTCCAAAAAAAGAAAGAAAAAAAGCAAAGAAAAACAAACCATACAACAGAAACCACCCAGACAACAAGAAGCATGGAAAGGAAACTCTGAAATGTTAAAAGGAGAAGATGGGCTGGCTATTGCTCTCAGGACTTTCTTACTTTCTCTCAAATGTCCCAGATATGGCATGGTGAAAGTCTCCATCCAAGAACCACCAACAGTCATAGACCCAAAGCTCCAAGAAAAGCATATTCCTTTAGCAAATGGACCAGAAAAAAGGTGATCTAAGTCTGTAAAGCCTTTCTGGTGAGTCTTCCTCATCTACTGTGGACAAACAGGAATGGAAAATGTCACATCTCACCCTTGAGGTTTCAGAGACCAAGAGGGAAGATGATCTTCCAGCTTGACTCTCTGAAGCAGGTGGTTATGATCCAATATACCTGTCAAGTAGTGTCAGTGGGGTCCAGTAGCAAGCTGAGCCTTCACCTCCATCTAATATCAAAGACACTGAGCAAAATAAAACAAGTTGGGAGTAGTAAGCTTCCCATTTACCCATATCTTTGCTGTCAGCGATGCCCACTAGAAAGTTGAACCTCTACACCCATTTTGCGTAAATGAAGTGGAATGAGTTGGAGCTGGTTGATACTTTACTTTCCTCTTTATCTCTCCTGTGTGAGCTGGATCCTATTCAGAATGAGCTACCTATCTTGAAGACGGAGCACCACGTATCTTGAAGATGGAACACCACGTATCTTGAAGATGGTGGGAGACAGGCTTGGTCTGCGCTCTGCTTTCTTCCTTCTTCCGTCAATTTCTTCAGAGAACAGGAGTGAGCTAAGCTTTTATCCCCCACCTTGCAGCAACAAATTATTGGATCAGCCGTAAATTTCCCATCTCTGGTGCTAGCAGAATCTAGTGAGTAAATGAGCTTACACCTCTACTTTGCAGCAACAAGGCATGAGTTGGTGTACTTCTTTCACTCCAGTGGTGTTGGGATAAGAGTTCAACTCTCACTCCAGCCATCTGCAAAGAGGCAAGCTGAATGAGCAATCCAATTTGCCAGGATGAGATAAGGACAGGAACCTTAACATATAATTCACACGATTCTGTGTTTATACTTGAGACTTTTGCAAAAACCAGAGATAAAATAGTATACAGATTATCACAAAGTAACTTTCAGATATCCAGGATACAATGGAAAATCAACACACCAAGAGCAAAGAAAACCACACACAGAATAATAAAAGAGAACCTATGAATGCCAATACTAAAGTAAACAGATGTTGGAATTATCTGAGAAGGTTTTGAAGTGCCATCATAAAAATACTTCAACATGCAATTACAAGCTCTTCTAAAAGGAATGCAAAATTGAAAAATCTCAGCAAAGAAATAAAATTGTACCAAAAACCAGGTGGAAATTATAAAACCTCAAAATACAAAAACCAAATAAATGAACTTACTAGATGAGATCAACAGGAGATTGAAGATGACAGAAGATAACATGAGTGAACTTGAGGACATATCAATATCATTTATCCAATGTAAACAATATAGGGGGAATAGACTAAAGAAAAAGATCACAGTATCATATAATTGTGGAAACATAACAAAAAAGCTGACATTTGTATCATCAGATTAGTGGAAGGAAAGGTGAGAACTAATGTAATGAATAAGTATTTAAAGGAATAATGGTTGGGAGTTTACCAAATAAAGGCATACAGATTAGAAAGAAAGAAAGAAAACTACTCCTATTCGCAGATGACATGATTGTCTAAATAAAACACTCTAAGAACTTGTTTTAGTTTTATTTCTTATTATTAACAATTAATGGCTACATTGGGTAAATTATAAAGTATAAAGATTTATTTTGCTCATGGTTTTGGAGGTCCACGGTCAAGGGGATGTATCTGCTGAGAGTCTTCTTGTTGACGGGAACTCCTTGTAGAGTCCTAAGGTAGCACAGGGCATCCCATGGTAATATAGAACAAGAGCAGAGCATGGATGTCTGTGTCTGTGTCTTTGTGTCAGCTCTGGTCTTCCGCCTCTTAAAAAGTCACCAGGATTCAATTGTGGGTATCACTCTGAATACTTTAATACTAATCACCTCCCAAAGACTCAATACTGTAATCTGATCAAGTTTCCACCTTCTTCTTCTTTCTTTTTTTTTTTTTTTTTTTGGAGAGAGTTTCACTATAGGGCGCGTGCGCTTGCCAGACAGACAGAGAGAGACATAGAGACAGAAAAAGCGAGAAATCACCCCCGAGGGGGGATGGTCACGCCGCAATCCCTTCTCCTCCATTCTCCTCTTGGGATCTTGGGCACTCACGCACACGCGCCCGGCGTGAGTTTTAAGCCACCGGGTCCGGGATGTGAACTGCAGTCGACTACGTGGGAGTCCAGTGACATAGCCATTACGCTAACTGCTGGTTCCCAAGTTTCCACCCTCTTAATACCATTATAATGGCTCATATAAATTTTGGAGAGACACCTCATATCAAGACTCTACAAAAATCAAACTTCTAGAACTAATATGTGAGTTCAGTAGATTAGTGGGATATGAGGTCAATACATAAAAATTAATTGTATTTGTACATGTTAACAACAAAAATGTGGAAAGTGCAATGAAAACCATAATACCATTTACAAATATTCTAAAGAAAATAAAATTTCAATGTTCCCAACATTGGATTAGAAAGTTAGGTTAAGCAAACCAAGAGCCTTCAAAGCCCTAAGCATGTACTCTATGCTTAATTCCTGAGAAAGATTGCAATACTATTGGATTGTCAAAAAAGTCATGACATACGTTTTTCTGTTTTTTCTATGTAAAAATGTGCCATAACTTTTTGGACAACCCAATATCTTACATCAATTTAATGCAAATAGAACTCTTTCAATTAAGCCAAATCCTTACTGAATTGATGGGATTCAACCTCATGAAAATTTAATTAATAGCTAAATACCCTAATCAACTGGCTTCAATCTACTTCTTTTCTTAAGGGGAAGAAATGGCTGCAGAACCCCCTGCAGAAAGGAAACTGCTCCCTAGAATTTGCAATTATATGTAAATATTCATCTGGAGATTTCATAAAAGAGGGCTCAAGTTAAGTCTTTACATCTACAGTCTAATGCTTACTCAGACATTTTATCCTTCTACTTATGTTTATTAATCATTAATTTATTCTCAACAAACCACAAAGATATTGACACTCAATATTTACTATTTGGTGACTGAGCTGGAATAGTAAGAATTGCCTTAAGTCTTATCATTTTAGCTGAATTGGGTCAACCAAGAGCCCTATTTGGTCATGATCAAATCTATTATGTCATTGTCACTGCCTAGGAATTTGTAATAACCTTTCTAATATTTATAACAGTTATACTTGGGTAATTCAGTAATTTATTAGTCCTCTTAATTTTGGGACCCTAGATATAACATTTCTCCAAATAAATAATATAAGCTTTTTGGTTCTTTTACCATTATTTCTGTTTCTACTTATCTCTTCAACATGAGAAACATGTGTTGACACAGGATAAAAAGAGAAAGTAAGAAAGAAGAAGACAACTTTTGTTCTACAACATTTTCTTAGTTTATCAGGCATGCCATGAAAATACTCTGATCACTCTGATGCATATGCAACATGAAATACCATCTCATCTATAGGCTTATTTATCTCGTTAACACAGTAATATTAGTAATTTTCATTATCTGAGAAGTATGTTCTTCAAAACAAGAAGTCTCAGTAGTAAAATCCTGAGTGACTTCATACCTTCCACCACCATCCCATATATTCTAAGAACCTGCTTAAGAAAAAGAAAATAAGAAAGAAAGCAACCCCCCATAACTGGTTTCAAGCCACTCCCACAGGCATTATGACTTTCTCAAGAAGCAAGATATTGGGACCAGCAGTTAGCGTAATGGCTATGTCGCTGGACTCCCACGTAGTCGACCGCGGTTCGAGTCCCGGACCCGGCGGCTTAAACTCACGCCGGGCGCGTGTGCGTGCGTGCCCAAGATCCCGAGAGGAGAATGGAGGAGAAGGGATTGCGGCGTGGCCATCCCCCTTGGGGGGTGATTTCCTGCTTTCTATCTCTCTGTCTCTCTCTGTCTGTCTGGCGAGCGCACGTGCCCTATAGCAAAAACCTCTCCAAAAAAAAAAAAAAGAAGCAAGATATTAATAAAAGTATTGTACAAATTCGTCAGTTAATTATAAGTTAAAATCCTTTATATCTTTATGGCATACCCATTCCAATTAGGCTTATTTTTAAGAATTATTTTATTTAACTTTATTTATTTATTTAATTTTAATTTGACCAGAGAGGGACAGAGTGAGAGAAGAGAGAGAGAGAGAGAGAGAGAGAGAGAGAGAGAGAGAAGAGAGAGAAAGTGAGAAATCAAGCTACCAGGTTCGAGAATCAAACCACAGTCGGCCATGTGGGAGAACAGCACCCTTAACTACCACGCCACCTGCCAACTCCCCAATTAGGCTTTAAAGATGAAACATCATCATTTACATTTTCTAGATCACTCTTTAATAATTGTATTTTTAGTTAACTTTTTATTCCTTAGTATTATTGCACTAAAATTCATAGCTTCATTAATCCTTATAAGTTTTACAGATGCACAAGAAGTGGAGACAGTGTGAACTAATTTACTGGCATTATTTAGTATTATTATTTTTCATTTATACATTATACATATCCACAGCATACAAAATGAATCTTCCCACCATGAATATATTGCAAATCAGTTCTTACAAAGATGTTACTATACTTAATCATCACAACAGATATTTTTCCATTTTTGTGTTTGGTAACTGTATTGCTTTTTTTAAATCACCTTAAAAAATATTATACATGGGAACCAGCAGTTAGCGTAGTGGCTATGTCGCTGGACTCCCACGTAGTCAACCGTGGTTCACGTCCCAGACACGGTGGCTTAAAACTCACGCCGGGCGCGTGTGCATGCGTGCCCAAGATCCCGAAAGGAGAATGGAGGAGAAGAGATTGCGGCGTGACCATCCCCCCTGGGGGGTGATTTCTCGCTTTCTGTCTCTATGTCTTTCTCTGTCTGGCGAGTGCACGTGCCCTATAGCAAAAACCTCTCAAAAAAATTATACATAATAGATTAAATTAATAACACTACCCTATGTCCCAAAATGGACGAACGATTAGAAAAATTGTGATATATTCCATTGCATACCATAGAATATCACTAAATGATAAATAGTAACAAATCCTTTTTATGCAAAAGTTTTAATGGCTCTCCAAGGATTTATGCTGAGTAAAAAAAGATTCAGAAATAATATAAGCATATAATTCCATTATATAATGTTTTCAAAATGAAGATTTTTTTTTTTTTTGGAGAGGTTTTCGCTATAGGGCGCGTGTGCTCGCCAGACAGACAGAGAGAGACAGAGAGACAGAAAGCGAGAAATCACCCCCCAGAGGGGATGGTCACACCGCAATCCCTTCTCCTCCATTCTCCTCTTGGGATCTTGGGCACGCACGGACACGCGCCCAGCGTGAGTTTTAAGCCACCGGGACTGGGACGCGAACCGCAGTCTACTACGTGGGAGTCCAGCGACATAGCCATTATGCTAACTGCTGGTTCCCTCGAAATGAGGATATTTTTAGGAATGGAGACGCTTTAGTAGTGGTGAGGGACTGGGGATGGCAACATCTCTGGGGAGGGAGGTGAGTGTGATTATAAACACTTGAGGAATCATTTTGGTGATGGAACTGTTTAGTATCTCATCTGCTGTGCTGAGTACAGGACCTCAACATACGATAAAACTACCTACAATTAAATGCACGCATACACGTACACACATACTCGAGTAAAGCTAGGAAAATCTCAGATCAATGGGTAATACTGCTGTCAATATCCTGCTTCTGATATTATATTAATACTATAATTTTGCAACATGATCGCACTGTAGAAAATTGGAAAAGCATGCATTGCCTCTAAGTGTATTCATTCTTATGGTAACATGGGAATCCAAAATGATCTCAAAATGATTTGTTTAAGATAGTTTTTAACCTAAGAAAGATGGACATCTCATCATCCTGAATCTACAATGTGTTCCTCTAGGGAAGAAACACCTTCGTTTTCTCTTACTGAAATTGTATATATGCCGAAACAGCATTTTGAGGCAGGAAAGTGTGTTTCCACTATCTAGGTTTCTGTCTAGCTTTCTGCAGTATGTACTTACTAATCTTAGAAAGATGTCATAGAGACATTCATATACTTTTTGAAAATGAAAAATAACATTAGACTTTTCCTTCCAAAAGTAATTCTGATCAAAGTGACAGCATTTTTTAATGATAACCAGGTTTCCAATAAAATAGTTGGCTGAATATTTTCCATAGATTTGGTGATATTTGTAGCACCAAGGTACAGAAAAAGTATATTTAAAGCACATATAAAGTAAGCAAGAGGGCAGAAACTGCATCCTTTACAAATTAAAAGAAAAGTATCAGCGGGTTGTTTTTAAGGCTGAATTTATGAAAGAAAAAGAAAAAGAAAAACTTCACCTTAATCGCTACTTTTAAAAAGTCTGTGCTGTTCTGATCCACACCAAGCAATGCTCCACCTAGAGATAGCTGTTAAACCCTCTCTCGTCCTACCCTGCCTGATTCCCCTTATCGCAAGTGGGACTCATCTGATCCTTCACAATTGTTTTCTGTTCAGGTTACCTGGGCAGTACCGGACATTAGGTTGGACTAATGTCTTATTCTTTAAGGAAGGAGAACAGGCTTTCTAATGGCCCCTTCCCATTATTCTTAAGAAAATTTACTGCATACCCTAAGCACTTCAACTATCAATCAACCATTTAGAAAGTGATATTGAGTTCAAGAGCCAATCAGGTGGCACGGTGGTTAAGGCGCCTCCATCCCACATGGCCGACAGAGATTTGAGTCCCAGACTCTGGCTTGAAAATCACACCAGGCGCATGCGCCTACATGCTCAAAATCCCAAGACGAGAATGAAGGAGAAAGAATTGTGACGTGGTCATCCTTCCTGGGAGGACACTTTCTTGCTCGCTCTCTCTCTCGCTGGTGTGCCCACACACTGTACAGAAAAAATAAAAATAAAAAAGACAAAATCTGATACTGCATTTGTTGTGAGTTAAAGATTTACATTGCCTTTAAAATTCTTCTGAAAACTATAGCAATGAGAAGGCTTCTCATTCCTTTTGATGGAAGCACATGTGGTTTAAGAGGACTTCTTGGAAATCACAAAAATATCTTCAAGAAACAGACTGGAAGGAACTCCCCACCTGACCCTGAGTTCTGAAAACTTACAGCCGGTGACAATGATAATGATTACAATCATCCATTCGTCTACACTGTCAAATACCCTGGTACACTTTACACAAATATGTATTACCTGAATGAAACTCCATCGACAGCCTTATGAGAGTCAATATACTATTACCCCCATTTTAAAGATGGGTAATGAAAGCTTGGAAGAATTGACCTGGCCAAGGTCATGTAGCTACTGTTAAACTGAAATGAATCAGACTAAGCAGGCCTGCAGAGTTGAGCGATACAATTGGCCCAAAACAGTCTCCCTATAACTGGACTGGAACCTTCCTTGACTGCAAACAAGAACCTAACCTAAGCCTATCCCGTGGTAACCAAGCAACTGAGGTGCAGCCAATCACAGCAGCAGTGCCAAGCTTTGGCCAATCACAGGCTACTAGCTGATCAGACCATGACCAAATTAGGCAAATGTCAACTGCAGCCAACTCAGGATGGTTTTGCACATCACTTGCTACTGCCAAGTTGCTCATGTAGTGTGTGGTGAACATGGGGAACTGACTTCCGTCAGGAATGCTGCCCTGTCTAGAACCCGTCTCTTGCTCAATTTAACTCTGCTAAGGTTAATTGAGCTCACCCTTTTTCCCGTTGGCACTGCTAAGGTCCTGTAGCTACTACATGGTAAAGTCAAGTTTTCAATCTCAAGACATTGAGATTGAAAGATTACACGGCACTACCAAAAATTGAAACAATCACTGTTGGTCTATTTCTTATTTTTAAGGAGAATTGCAGTACAAGAAACGTTTAAAAAGTGCATTTTCAACGCATTTCCATAAAAGGACCATTAGAAAAAAGAAAAATAACCAGCAAAGCGAGGATTAAAACACCACAGTCATAGGCTCATCGCAATGAAGAAAAGTGAAGTACACCCAGTAAGGTAACCAGAGATGCGAATTAAGGAAGGAAGGTGATCATCGGGCTCTCTGGGTACAGGCTGTTACAGGAAAACTCACAAAGTCACTGGAGTGTGCTTGGCGAGTTAGTGTTAGAGAAACAAAAAAGAGGCTAGTGTGACTGAAGAAAAAATTTATTTAGTCAACAAGTGCACTCAAGTATCTGTGTAACCAGGTACTGCTATGAGGCAGGAAGAGTATGTTACTGAGCAATAGACAACGATTCTTGTCTTCCTGGAACGTGTCTTTTTCCACCACAGGAGACAGGCAACCGAAAAGAGAAAAAAAAGCATGAGTAAGATACATTGTATTCCAAACGGTGGTAAACACCGTGGAAAGCAAAAGACACACACAGGGAACAAGTGGAATCAGGAGTGTGGGGTGAGTCAGCTCTCCCTGCCTTCTGAGATGGGAGAAGTTTTCCCCTTTGGGCTGCCCTTGTCAGAACATTTTCTTCCAGTCTTCACTGAGAACTGGGTTCCTTCTTTAATACATCAGAGCACCAGGGACACCAATGTCTGACAGCCTTTTGTCGTCAAGTGACCACTCATTTTTGAGTCAAGGTCCCCCATTACATGTCCACTAAATTTGGACGTTAGTTGTCTGGACTTGAGACCTGGCCTGAAGAAAGCCTGGCCAGGCAGTGCCCAAGCCCACGCACAGATACCACGCTTCGCTTCTCACTCGGAAGAGCTGAGTGGGCAGAGTGGGCCGAAAGATAGTTAGTATCCTCTGGCTGGGAGCGCACGGGGGCTCTGTCCCCCGCCTCCTTGTAGGGATCTGATTGGACCAGGGGTGTCATCACCTGACCCAAGTTGAGCCAATCGACGGCCTCTTCCTGCGACTTTTCTCTTTGAGAGGAAACCGTTAAAATGCGCGGGTCGCCGCCCATACGGGGTATTGCGGGTGACGCTCTCCTGAGGTGAAGTAAGCGGCTCCCGGCGCTGAGGTCCTGGACGGCCCCTGAGATTTCACCGAATCTTCTTCCGAGGAGGTAAATCACAACAATCTCTTTTCTTGAAGTTAGATGAATGTGGACCCAATTTATCTAGGGTAGAGGCTTAGGGATTAATAGGAAAGGCAAACCAGCTGAATGGCTCACGGGTTGGTCTCCGCGCTGCCTTCGTGCAGGGCCCTGACGCTCACGCGCATATCCCGACCGCTTCGGTTTTATGACTAATCACCTCACGCGCTCTCTGCGAAATTCCTCAAGCACTTTCTCTTCAGAAAGTCGTGTTTCTTGGGGCCAGTAGGTGGTGTGGTGGTTAAGAGCGCTGGATTCTCACATGGCTGACTGCGCGGTTCAAGTCCCGGACTTGGTGGCTTATTTTCTCACTTTCTGTCTCTCTCTCTCACTCTGTCTCTTCCTGGTCAAAGTAAAATAAATAAATAAGAAAATAATTCTTAATTTCTTAATTTCTTAAGAAGAAAAATGTCAACCCAGAGTAAAAAAAGTTGTATTTCTTTTTTTGCAGCTTGGTTTGGTGTGTGGTGACTTTTGATCTGCCAGGCTTCCTACTGTAACTACTGAATTGTGTAGGTATTTCCCTTTCTATTGTATTTCATGTCTTTGATGCTTAAAAATGCTTTTCACTTATATTTGAATACGGCTGGGTTTTAGTTCTTAGACTTGGGCTCGCTAAAGTATTTTGAATCCATAATTATAACGAATGGTGTGCTATGAGTGTCTCTCCATCTTTCTCTCCACCCTTCTCTGTTTCCACTACCTAAGCTATAGTTAAATGGTGTGGTTTATAGGTAACCATTCTTTCAGCCATGGGTCTTTTCTTTTTTATTCTTTATTTTGACATAGTTTTAGGCTTATAGAGAAGGTGTGAAAAGCTTGTAGAGAGCCTTCACCCAGATTTTTCCTAATGTTAATACCTTTTTGTTTGTTTTTTTTGTTTTTTTTGCTCTCTGGCGCGTGCGCTCGCTAGAAAGAGAGAGACAGAGACAGAAAGCAAAAAATCACTCTCCAGTGTATGGCCACACCGCAGTCCCTTCTCCATCCTCCTCTCGGCATCTTGGGCACCCAAGCAAGCGCAAACGGTGTGAGTTTAAGCCACCGGTTTTGGGACTTGAACTGTAGTCGACTATGTGGGAGTCCAGCGACATAGCCATTCTGCCCACTGCTGGTCCCATATTTATTACATTTTTTTAAACAGAGATTTTGCTATAGGGTGCATATGCTTGCTGGAGAGACGGGGAGACAGAGTGACCAATCACCACTAACACCCCCCCCCCCCCCCCAATCTCTGGGGATGGTCAAGCTGCAATCCCTCCGTTCTCCTCTCGGGATCTAGAGCACACATGCGCGCTTGCCCAGAGTGAGTTTGAAGCTGCCATTCCCGGACTTGAATGGCAGTGGACTATGTGGGAGTCCAGCCTCGTGCCCATTACGCCATCTGCTGGTCCCCACACTGAATTTGAATTTCATCAGTTATTCCCTTGATGTCCTTCTTGTGTTCTAGGATCACATCCCAGCTACTTCATTGCATTTGGTCCTCATTTCTCTTTAGTCTCCTGCAGGTGGACAGTTCCTCAATCTGTACTGGTGTTTCATAATGCTGATACTTTCGAAGATACAGGCCAGGTATTTTGTAGAATGTCTCTCAGTTTGGTTTTGTTTGACATTTTCTTATGATTAGGATGAAGTTATGCATTTGTGGCAAGATTACCTAATTTATTCTACTTCTCTTCTCACCATTGGTGAGAGAGAGATTCCTGTTCTAGTGTTATGAGAGTGACCAAGCCCATGGATGACACCCAACACAGGATGGATGAAATCCACAGCAATTTTTTTACTTTTTAAAAAATTATTTATTGATTTTGTTTATTCATTTATTCATTTTAATTTGACCAGAGAGAGGAAGAGAGAGAGAGAGGAAGTGAGAAAGCAAGCCACCAGGTCAAGGACTCAAACCATCGTCGGGCATGTGGGAGTGTCCAGCACCATAACCGCCACGCCACCTGCCAGTTCCCTAGAGCAATTTATTTGTAACATATACGCAAAGCCTGGGAGAGGAGGACACCATAGGTCAGGCTGAGCCACACAGTGGCACACTCTGGAAGATGGTGAACAAGCAGTGATTTTTTTATTTTTTGGGCGGAAGTAGGGTACTCTTTGTAGTAACAGGAAGATAAAGTGATACTTGAGTCACGAGGATGAGTGAAGTGTTTGAATAATTTTGCAGGCTGGTGGGGAACTCAAACCTGCTACTCAGTGGTAAGCAGGCACTGAGTCTGGTACACGTGATAAGGAGGGTGCTTTGGCTAGGGGACCCTGTTCAATTGAAACACAACAGGGGGGAGAACCAATGGTTAGGCCATTCAGGGTCCTCCTGGTTTTCACCAGATGACAAGGCATACATATTATTGGGCTTTACCTTGAGGGCTCATGCCACATTTTTGCAAAAGCTGTTTTCTTTCCTTCTCTGCACGTCACATCAAGGACCACACGATTGATGTTTGTATGTTGTATTACTGGTGATATTCACCTTGGTCACCCGGTTAAAGTGGCGGCAACCATATCGCCCCAGTGTAATGATACTGTTTACCCCTTTGTTAGTAATAATTTTTCATTTTTAAGAGAGTGACTTTTGCTGTAGGTCACGTGTGCTCACCAGAGAGACAGAAAGTTAGAATTCATCTCTCAGGAGTGATGGCCACACCGCAATCCCTTCTCCTCTGTTCTCCTCTTGGGATCTTGGGCAAGCATGCTCACAACCCGGTGTGAGTTTTAAGTCACTGGGTCCAGGACTCGAACTGTGGTTGACTATGAGGGCATTTAGTGATATAACCATTATGTCATCTGCTGGTCCCTGTTATTAATAATTATAGTGTGGCAAATACTTTTAGACTATGACAATATCTTGTTTCTTAGATTTGACCCACCTTTGCTCAGAATCCATCTAAGGATCTTGCCTACAAAAAATATGACCTCACGGTGATTTTCTCTTTTCTTCCTCCCTACTGTTTCTTTGTTAATTGGAATTGCTTGTATAAGGATTAGCTGACATTTTACCCCACATCTCTTTATTCGTTCACTTTATATATATCAATATGGGCTCAAGAATATTTACATTGTACCCTGAATTGTAATCAAATTATATCATTATTTATTTTGTTCCTTGAGGTGTTCTAACTTTGGCCATTGGGAGCTCCTTTTATTTGGTTCTGTGGTCTTTCTATATGATCCCATTCTTTTTTGTATATTTCCTTTATATCTGGCACCAAAAGATGTTCAAGTTTATCTCATATAATTTTTCCTCCATGGCCATGTATTTAAAATACTTCTCCAAGGAGCCATGTGTCTTTTTCTTGGAGAATGGCATTTAGAAACTGATTCATCTTTCTGCGGGTGGATATCCAGTTTTTTCAGCACCATTTGCTAAAGAGGTTTTCCTTTCCCATTGGATTTCCCCTTTGTCAAAAGTCAGTTGCCTGTTTGTTTGGTAGTTTATTTCTGGAGTCTCTATTCTGTTCCATTAGTGCACCTGTCTGTTTCTGTGCCAATATCATGCTTTTTAGATTATCACAGCTTTTTAGTATATTTTCCGGTCAGGCAGTAAGATGCCACCCACTCCACTCTTCTAGTGCAGGATTGCTTTGTAAATACGAGGTCTTTTATGATTCCAGATCTGTGAAGAATATCTATGGCACTTTGATTGGGATTCCTTTACATATGTAGATTAATTTGGGGAGAATTGCCATTTGGATTATATTAATTCTTCCAATCTAGGAACATGGGATGTCCTTCCACTTTTTTGTGTCACTTTCAATTTCTTTTTTTAGCTTCTCATAGTTTTCCTTGTGACAGTCTTTAACTTCTTTGGTTAGAATTGTTCCTACGTGTCTTATACTTTTCGTAACTATGGTAAATGGAATTACTTTTCTCAGTTCTATCTCAGTCTGCTTGCTGTTTTTATATAGAAATGCTATAGATTTCTGTATGTTGATTTTGTATCCTGCAACTTTACTTTACTATATTCATTTCTTTTTTTTTCTTTTTTTTATTGTTGTTTTTGTTTTGTTTTGTTTTGTTTTGAGAGGTGTTTGCCATAGGGCACATGCACTCCCCAGAGAGACAGAAAGCGAGAAACACCGCAATCCCTTCTCCTCCATTCTCCTCTCAGGTCCTTGGGCACACATGCACACATGCCTGGAGTGAGTTTAAGCCACTGGGTCTAGGACTTGAACTGCACTAGACAACATGGGAATCCAGGGACATAGCCATTACACTAACTGCTGGACCCCCCTGTATCCATTTCTTACTTCCAGGAATGTTTTCATGGATACCATGGGGTCTTCTATGTATACAATCATGTCATCTACATTTAGAGATAATTTTACCTCTTCTTTTTCTATTTGAATGCCTTTTGCTTTATTTAATTTTCTGATTGAATTGGCGAGGATTACCAGTACTACATTGAAAAGGAGTGGAGAAAGTGGGCATCCTTGTTTTGTACTAGTTTTGTGGAAAAGTGTTCAGCTTTTCCCCATTCAGGATGATGTTAGCTATTGATGTTTTTTTTTTCTTTTTTTTGGAGAGGTTTTTGCTATAGGGCGCATGCGCTTGCCAGAAAGACAGAGAGAGACAGAGAGATAGAAAGTGAAAAATCACCCCCCGGGGGGATGGCCACACCGCAATCCCTTCTCCTCCATCCTGTACTTGGGATCTTGGGCTCGCACACACACGCACCCGGCGTGAGTTTAAGCCACTGGGTCTGGGACGCGAACCGCAGTTGGCTACATGGGAGTCCAGTGACATAGCCATTACACTAAGTGCTGGTCCTAGCTATTGATTTTTCATAGATAGCTTTTATTGTGTTGAGGGATGACCCTTCTATGCCAGTTTTGTTGAGATTCTTAATCATGAAGGGATGTTGTATCTTATCAAATGCTTTTTATGCATCAATTGATATTATCATATGGTTTTTATCTTTCTTTCTGTTAATATGGTGTATTACATTTATGGTTTTACATATGTCGAACCAACCTTTCATCCCTGTAATTAAGCCTATCTGTCGTGATGTATAATCTTTTTTATATGTTGTTGGATATGATTTGCTAATATCTTGTTGGGAATTTTTGCGTCTATATTCCTCAGAGATATTGCTCTATAGTTTTCCTTCCTTATACTGTCCTTATCTGTTTTAAGGGTAAGGGTTATGGAGGCTTCATAGAATGAATTTGGGATAGATGGGTTGGGGCCAGAGCTGGAGCTTGTTCCTGGCCAATTAAAGGCCCTTCCCTCGTTTCCCTGACTGGCCAGGAAGCTGCACAAGGAACTGGGCTCTGATGGAGAGATGGGAACTGCTCTTTAAGGCAGGGGGTGGAATCTCAGATTTGGAGAGCAGGGCTGCAGCTCTAGCTGTAGCTGTGGCAGAGGGGGAAGTGAAAGGGCTGCTCAGATTCCCTGACTGGCCAGGAGTCTGCAAGTGGAACTGGGCTCTGATGGAGAGATGGGGGCTGCCCTGTATGGGACCAGGGATGATCTGAGGTTTGCAGGACAGGGCTGGGGCTGGGGCTGGGGCTGGAGCTGGATCAGGGGCTGGGGCAGGTGAAAGGCCCTGCCTCCGTTTTCTTCGCTGGCCAGTGAACTGCAGTTGGAACCTAGCTCTGCTGGAGAGATGTGGGCTGCCTTTCTAGTGGGGATGGTGGGTGGGCTCTGAGATTGGGAGAGCTGGTCTGTAGCTGGAAATGAGCTTGGGGCCAGTGAAAAGCCCTACCTCAGTTTCCTTGACAGCCCATGGGGCTGCAGACAGAACTGGGCTCTTCTGGAGAGCTGGTGGCTGCTCTTTCTAGCAGCAGGGGGGAGTTCTGATGTTGGAAGAGCTGGGCAGGGGATGTAGTTTGAGCTGGGTCCCTAAAGTAGGGAGAGCTGGGCTGGGCCCGGAGTTGGATCTGGAGTTGGGGCCAGTGAAAGGCCTTGCCTCAGTTTGCCTGACTGGCCAGGGGGCTGCAGATGGAATTGGGGCATGCTGGCGACCTGGGAGCGGCCTTTTCTCTCCAGGTAGGGGAGAGCTCTGAATTTTGGATAGCTGGGCTTGTCCAGGAAGTGGAGCTGGGGCTGGGACCAGTGGAAGACTCTGTCTCAGTTTTCCTGACTGGCTAGGAGGCTTTAGATGAAACTGCACTCTGTTTGAGAGCAGGGGTCTGCCCTTTTTGGCAGGGTTGTGGGACTCTGAGGTAGAGAACGCTGTGCTGGGGCCCAAGCTGGAGCTGGGGCTAGGGCCATTGAAAGGCCCTGCCTCACTTTTCCGGACTGGCCAGGGTGTTGCACTTGGAACTGGGCTACACTGGTGAGCTGGAGCCTGCCTTTCTGGCGGGGGCTGGGGAAGGGTCTGAGACTGGGGAGTTGTGCTGGGTCCAGAGCTGGAGCTGGTACCAGGCCACTGAAACACCCAGCCTCAGTTTCCGTGAATGTTAAGGGGCCTGCAGATGGAACTGGGCTCTACTGGATAGATCAGGGCTGCCCTTTCTAGCACAGGGGAGGCTCTGAGGTTGGGAGAGCTGGGCTGTGGCCAGAATTGGAGCTGGGGCTGTAGCGAGTAAGAGGCCCTGCCTCAGTTTCCCTGTTGTACCAGTGGGCTGCAGATGGAACCTGCGCTCCTTTGGTGAGCTGAGGGCTGCCCCTTTCTGGCAGGTTGGGAGGCTGTGAGGTTGGGAGAGCTGGACTAGGGCAGGAGCTGGAGCTGGGACCGGGAACAGTGAAAGGCCCTGCCTCAGTTTTCCTGTCTGGCCAGGGTGCTGCTGATGGAACTAGGCTTCGCTGGAGATCTGGGGGATGCCCTTTCTGGTGGGTGGTAGGTTGGGGTTTGGAGAATGGCAGAACCTGGCTGGGGCCAGAGCTGGAGGTGTGGTTGGGACAGTGAAAGGCCCTGCCTCAGTTTCCCTTAATGGCCAGGGGGCTGCTGATAGAGCTAGGCTCTCCTGGAGAGCTGGCGGCTGAATTTTCTGGCACGAGGGTGAGAGCTCTGTTGTTGGGAGAGCTGTGCTGTGGCAGTAGCTCGAACCGGGTCCAGGCCAGTGGAAAGCCCTGCCTCAGTTTCCCTGATTGGCCAGTAGGCTGCAGATGGGACTGGGCTCTACTGGAGATCTGGGGGCTGTTCTTTCTGGTGGGAGTGAGGGTTCCAAGGTTGGAAGAGCTGGGCTGAAGCTAGAGCAGGAGCTGAGGCTCTGTCAGTGAAATGAATTGCCTCAGTTTCCCTTACTGGCCACAGAGTTGCAGTTGGAACTGGTTTCTGCTGGAGAGCTGGAAGCTGACATTTCTAGCGGGGCTGGAGAGTGGGGTGGCTCTGAGGTTGGGAGAGCTAGTCTGGGGCCCAAGGTGGAGCTGGGGCTGGGGCCAGTGAAAGGCCCTGCCTCATTTTTCCTGTATGATCAGGGGCTACAGATGGAACTAGGCTCTGTTGGAGAGCTGGAGGCTGCCCTTTCTGACATGGAGTGGGGACTCTGAGGTTGTGTGATCTGGGCTGGGCTGGAGCTGGAACTAGTTCCAGGGCTGGTGAAAGGCCCTGCCTCCATTTCTGTAACTGGTCAGGGGGCTGCAGATGGGACTGGTTTCTGCTGGAGTTCTACGGGCTGCCCTTTCTGGAAGGTTGATGGGTTCCGTGGTTGGGAAAACTAGGCTGGAACTGAAGCTGGAGCTGGGGATGGGTCCAAGGAAAAAGGCCCTGCCTCAGTTACCCTGATGGGCCAGGGGACTGCAGTTGGAACTGGGCTCTGCTGGAGAGCTGGGGGCTGCCCTATCTGGCAGGGGGGATGGGTCTCAGGTAGGGAGAGCTGTGCTGGGGCTGGAGCAGGAGGTAGGGCCGGGACCAGTGAAAGATCATGCCTCAGTTTCCCTCACTGTCCACAGGGCTGCAGATGGAACTTGGCTCTGCTGGAGAGCTGGGGAGTGCTCTTTCTGGTCTGTTTGTGTGTGTGTCTGGGAACTGAGGTTGGGAGAGTTGGGCTTGGGCCAGAACTGGAGCTTGGGCCTGGCCAGTGAAAGTCCCTATCTCAGTTTCCCTTACTGGCCCGGTGGTTGCAGATGGAATTGGGCTCTGCTAGAGAGCTGGGGGCTGCCCTGAGGGGTGAGGATAAGTAGGAAATTAACAAAAGAAAGAATAAGGGGGAAAAATCCTACCGTTTTAGTGGAGAGGGTATGGGAGTGGGTTCTGAGTTTGGGAGAGCTGGGCTGGGGCTGGAGCTTTAACTGGGGCCAAGGCCAGTGAAAGGCCCAGTGTCAGTTTTTCTGAATGTCCAAGGGGCTGCAGATGGTACTGTGCTATGTGGGAGAGGTGGGGGCTGCCCTGTCTGGCAGTGGGGTGGGGACTCTGATGTTGGGAGATCTTGGCTGGGGCCAGAACTGGAGCTGGGTCTGGGGCCAGTGAAAGGCCCTGTCTCAGTTTCTCTGGCTGGCCAGGGGACTGCAGATCAACTGAGCTCTGCCTGAGAGCTAGGGGCTACCCTTTGTTTCAATAGGGAGTCTGAGATTGGGTGAGCTAGTCTTGGGCCTGCTCTTTCTGGCAGGAGGGTGCTCTGAGTTTGGGAGTTCTGGGCTGGGTCCAGAGCTGGATCTGGGTCTGGAGCTAGTGAAAGGCCCTGCCTCAGTGTCTCTGACTGGTCAGGAGGCTGCAGATAGAACTGGGTTCTGCTGGGATCTATTTATTTTATTTTTAAAGATTTATTTATTTAATAATAATTTTAAAGTATTTAACCAGAGATTGAGAGAGGGAGCGAATGCATGAAAGTGAGGAAGCAAGCTTCCAGATCCAAGACTCAAACCACGGTCAGCCATGTAGGAGTCCCGTCATGCCACCTGCTGGCCCTGAGTAACTCCTATTTAATTATTTTTCTTCATGGGAGACCACAGGAGAGAAAGGAGGGAGGGAGGGAGAAAGAGAAGGAAGGAGGAAAAGAGAGAGAGAAAGACAGAGAGAGAAAGAGAGAGAGAAAGAGGGAGGCATCCTCTCCATGGTCTGGTCATGCCACAGTCTTTCTCCTTAGATTGTCCAGAACATTAAGTCCTGAGCACTCTCATGCCAACATGATGTGTTTCAAAATATCCAGGTTAGGGTTTCAGACTGTGGTCAGTACGTGGGATTCAGTTTCTCACGAGCAGCACATCACCACTGTGCCACAGAGCCCGCCCTGACATCTTTTATTGTCTCAGGTAATTTATCATTTTGTCTCTAGGAGTTTCCAGGTATACTATTATATCATCTGCATATAAAAATGGCTTTACTTCTTGTGTTTTTTTTTTTTGTAATTTCATATGAAACAGTTTAATATAATTTTTTTTAATTTTTGAATTTTATTTTTCTTTCTCAGATTGAATTCACATTTTACATAAAGTCCCCATTATGATGTATACAATATACATATATATATATATATATATATATATATATATATATATATAGTTTTCAACAGAGAATACTTCTTGTGTTTTTAAAAGGGAATATATTTTGTATATATAGGGCATACAACATGATGTAAGGGGATCTGTACAGATATTTAAAAGGTACTACTATATAGCAAATTCCTATATCCATCTTCTCACATTGGCCATTTTTATGACATTTCCTTAAGTTTTAATTTATTTATAAATAACAAATAGTAGTTGTATGTATCTGTGTATGTCGCATAATGATCAAATACAATAATTGGCATATTGATCACCTCAAACACTAATTTATTATTTTTGTGTGTGTGGAGAGAACATGCAGATCCTATATTCTATTTATTTCATAATATACAGTACATTATTATTAGCTATAGTCATCCTACCATGCAATAGAGCACCAGAAATTTTTCTTCCTATCTAACTGTGACTTTGTATCCATTGATCTGCCCCCCATACTGCCTCCACCCAACAAGCTTTGGGGAATCAATATTCTACTCTCTGTTCCTATGAGATCACCTTTTTTTTTTTTTTGGAGAGATTTTTTTCTATACGGCACATGTGGTCACCAGAGAGACAAAGAGACAAAAAGTGAGAAATCATCCCCCAGGGACACGGCCATGCTGCGTTAATTTTCCTCCATTTTCCTCCCAGGATTATGGTCATGCATGCACATAAGCCCGGTGTGAGTTTTAAGTCACAGGGTTCAGGTCTTGAACCATGGTAGACTCCATGGGAGTCCAGTGATGTAACCATTGCGCCATCTACTGGTCCCCATGAGATCAATGTTTTAAAGATTCCATATAGTAGTGAGATCACATACTATTAGTCTTCCTGTGCCCTGTTTACTTAGCCTGTATTTATTTTTAGTCAGGTTGTTTTTCTGATACTGTGTTATATGAGTTGTTTAGAAATTTTGGATATTTATCTATCAGATTTGGTTTGCAAATGTGCTTTCCCATTCTGTGGTTGTTATCTCGATTTTGTCAATTGTTTCCTTGACTGTGTGGAAGATTGTGAGGTAGTTCTTGTTACTCACTCTAGAATCTAATTGATTTCTTCAGTCAATCGAGTGATGCCAGTAATATAAAATTCTGTAGTGAGGTAAAGGATATGTCTTTTTTGTTCCTGAATTCAGCAGAAAACCTTGGGTGCCCTCCCCATTACATAAAATACTAGCATTATGACTTGATTATATATCTTTTCTCATGTTAAGAAAGTATCTCTTTATTCCTATTTTCTTGAGGCTTTTTTCTGTAAGTAAAGAGGTGCTGAATGTTTCCATCGAGGACAGTGCTTTCTCTTGCTGGTTTTCTCTTTCTCTCTCTAGCTTATTTGTGGGAGTGCATGCACAGGGTGCATAGTATGGGGTACAAAGGAGGACCTCAGTGAATAAACATTTAATAGACATAAGTATGTAAAGTTTTCTGTTGAAAATTATGTATGTGGTTTTATCTTTGACCTGATTGACATGCTGTGCACATATGCTTTGAAAAACCATCCTGGATGCTATGAAAATGTACGATGATTAAATGTAAATAAATCATAAAGAAAACAAAGGAAGTTTTCCACAGATTCTGATACGTAATTTTTTTGTTGTCATCACTTTCTGAAACTTCTATAACTTCAGGTTGCCTTTCTTCTTTTTCAAAAATTCCTTTTATTGGGACCAGCAGATGGCATTGCTGTTATGTCGCTGGATTCCCACATGGCCAACTGTGGTTCGAGTCCTGAACCTGGTGCCTTGAAACTTATGCTGGGCACATGTGCATGCATGCCCAAAATCCTGAGAGGAGAATGGAGGAGAAGGAATTGTGACTTGGCCATTCCCCCTAGGGAGTGATTTTTTTTCGCTTTCTGTCTTCTGTCACTCCAGCAAGCACATAAATCCTATATCAAAAATCTCTCTTAAAAAGTTGTATTTATTTATACTATGAGTAAGAGAGACAGAGAAAGAAAGACAGAAATAAACACCCTGACAGGTTCTTGATCCCTAGATCCTCTCTCAATCTCAGCAGGACTGGATTTGGGGCACACATGTGTCCAGCATACTTATGGAGGTCTCTAAATGTGAATCAACAGTCTTCCATGTGGGTCCCGCGGACCTTTTGTTCTACCGCTGTACCACCATCCGGCCCCTGTATCTCCTCTTCAACTCAACATATTTTTCAGAGAACATTTTTCGCACAGAGTAGATTATGTGAGGTGCATAAAATGAAGTCAATCAGTGTTATACAAAATTGATTTCATAAACTGTAATAAACATGACCAAACAGCAAAAAAAAGTTTGACTCTCTTATATGCCCAGAAAACAAGTTATTCTGATAGCTTAATGAACATCCTTTCTCTTTCCATAGAAGTTAATGTATTATATGTATATCTTTTAAAATTGTCTTTAACCCTTACACAGACTTAAGAGTAGTTTTCTTTTTTTAATTCTTTTTTTAATAATTATTTATTTTATTTATTCATTCATTTATTTTAATTTGACCAGAGAGAGACAGAGAGAAAGAGTGAAAAAGCAAGCTGCCAGGTCCGGGACTCAAACCGTGGTCAGCCATGTGGGAGTGTCCAGCACCTTAACCACCACGCCACCTGCTGGTCCCAAGTTTTCTATCTTAACTGAATTGTAGACAGTCTTTCAAAATGCCAATTTATAGTAACTTTCTATTAGCAATAGTACTTCATAAAACCAAAAAATATATAAATCCTAGAATTCAGGTAATTTGGTTTAATTATAATTAGTCTGTGGAAATATACAGTATGAATCTATCAATCATCCATAATTAGATACAACCATTATTTATGGAGAAAAATGTTGCTATGGTTAGAGTAAGATTTATCTCAGATTCTGGAAGGCAGATTGTTCCCAATAAATATTCCTTGTACTGTTTCTTTATACTTTTGGAGAGCAATTCTCAACACAGAAGGTTCGTTATTTGACTTTTTGCTTCTTTTTTTCCTCCTTTAAAATGAATCCCTTTTTTTTTTATCTCTTCCTTTCTTTTTTTTTTTTTTTTTTTTCCAATAGACCTAATCAGCATCAACAAGTGAGGACCAATGGACTTCTCCTGTGATTCCCTTTAAATCTCACACTCTTTTTACCTTTTTGCCTGCATGAGTTCCTGTTCTTTTTGTTCTCTTTGCCAGGTTTTCTCCTCAGGATATTTCCGTAACTTTTGTTTTCTCTATGTTAGGCTCCAACTCTAAGCAAATGGGAAACAATACCTGAAACCAAGCACCCTTAACATTTGCCTCAAAGTCATCCTCTAATAATTCCTTCTTTTCCATGACTTGCTGTTGATTCTATTTGCTCAAACTGTGGTGCTCTACAATCTTGTGATTGAAGTGTTTCTTGCTGTTCTTGTCATCCATCATGAGGAACGTTATTTCTGCCTTTTGTCTATTTCAGTTTCTTCTTCTGGAGAGGTGCCATGGTTTGCAGATTTCATTGAGTTTTTCTTTATGTTTGTTCTTATAAAACTTCTTCAGCAACTGGAGCCAGCAGGTGGCATGGTGGTTAAGGTGCTGCATTCTCACATGGCTGGCCACAGTTCATGTCCCACACCTGGCGGCTTTCTTTGTCACTTTCTGTCTCTGTCTCTCTGTTGAGTGCATGTTTCCCATACCAAAACTTTAGACAATTACAATAATAAATAAAAATAATTATTTATTTTTCTTTTTTTAAAATTTTTTGGAGAGATTTTTGCTATAGGGCGTGTGCGCTCGCCAGACAGACAGAGACAGCGAGACAGTGAGAAATCACCCCCCAGGAGGGATGGCCATGCCGCAATCCCTTCTCCTCCATTCTCCTCTCGGGATCTTGGGCACGCACGCACATGCGCCTGGCGTGAGTTTAAGCCACCGGGTCCGGGACTCGAACCGCGGTCGACTACGTGGGAGTCCAGCGACATAGCCATTATGCTAACTGCTGGTCCCAAGAAATAATCTGTCAAGACTGGGACTCAAATAATGGTCGGCCATGTGAGAGTCTAGCACCCTTAACCACCACACCACCTGCCAGCCCCAGTCCTTCCCCCACCCCAACGTGAGTTTATATATATATATATTCATATACATACATATACATATATATGTATGTATATGTATATATATATATTATAAAGGTCCGAAGAATTTATTATCAAAACTAGCAACTTCAACTAGTAAACTTCAGTTATACATAAAATAATAAACCTTAACAACAGCTGTTAAGGGAAAGTGGTGATGTATGTTTATACAAATTATTGAAGGCAAAGCGTAATAGCAAAAGAAAACTCCAGGTGGAATGTCAGTCATGTTCACATAGTTTTCTCTTGATTTAAATGCTCATGACACACTGAATGAAATCGTCCCATGGGAAATTTACAACACCTTGCTGAGCAGTATCCCGTCTTCGAAAGCTATCTGTGAGAGCCCTCTGTTTGACACAGCAGGCGATGTAGTCATCGAAGATGATCTTCCCATTGGTGCTATATTGTTTTTCAATTGAATTCATGGCTTGGGGACTCAACCTAAATCCCATTGTTGTCAGGCAACTCTTGAGGATCCACAGTTCCACTCCTGTCACTGTCAAAAGTGATGAAATATTGTCTCCAGCCATTCTGTACAGCCCAGAGTTCTTTAAATTCATTGAATCCCATAGTGCCAGACACATCTCTATCCAGCATTGAAACCATAAGCCGACAAGTCTACAGGTTAAAAGGTTTGTATCCTTTGGCAATGCCCAACTGGTTCAAACATCGCTGCAATTCATCAGCATCGATTTGCCCATTCTGTCCAGCTACGGTGGCGAAGTAACCATACAGCGGATCCTGAGTTTGTCCTGGAAACGCAGGCCCTCTGGGAGCCCCTCCGTACCCATCTGGGTAGTACCTGCCACCCGCTCCTGGGTGTCCTGGGTACAACATGCCGCACGCAGACTGCACAGCCGCTGCCACTCTCCCCAACGTGAGTTTTAACCCACTGGATCTGAGACTTGAACCAGGGTAGGCCATGTTGGAATTCAGCGACATAATCTCTATGCCATCTTCTGGCTCTAAGAACTGCTTTTGAATTCCAGGCAATCACAATCCTTACAAATTACACTGACAGTTTCAGGAGAATCATAGTCTACTACTGTATGATAGTACTGCAGTCATTTGAACTGGTAATCTCTCAATTTTTCTCTGTAGGGCCAATCCTTTCAGAGGTACGCTTGAGAATAATTAGTAAGTCTACTTGAGATGGCACCGTATCAGAGGTACCTGAGTCTTTCGTCTTGCCATTTCCTTTGAGAATAGAGCCTATATGAATAATATTTATTTTCTGTTTTGACTTTTTGCCCAAATTGTTCACCATCCTTGGGATTTATTTAAAATCTACTTTCTTAGGTACATGTGAATTTTTCATTTTCTGAGTTCTTTTGAAATGATCTAAATCCTTTTTAATTTGCAGAACACTTTTTGATCCATTTTCTTGCTTCTTGCATTTTTTCTTTATCCAGATGTTTTCAATCTATTTCTTTTTTACTCTTTTTTTTTCTTGTATTTTCCTTTGGTTCACTGCTTTGATGTCTTCATAGGAGAGATGAGAATGGGAATCTGAAAGATCATAAAGTGTTTCAAGTCCTCTGTTGTATTGTAGTTAATGGGTACCCTCTTTTATCGATAGCATAGTACAACTCGGACATCTTGTCATGAAGCATGGATTGAAATCTCTTGTCGATTTTGATTTGTTAACCCTTTCCTGGAATTTCCCCAAATCTTAGGTCTGCAATCCACTTAAGCACATGGTCACTCATTACTTCTCCTTTGGATGACTTGTCTTTTAAAAAAATTATTTATTTAATTCTATTAATTATTATTATTATCAAATTTGCTATAGGGCACATGTTCTCACCAAAGAGTGGCAGAAAGAGAGTGAGAGAAAGGGAGAAAGCAAGCTACCAATTCCAGGACTCGAACTGTGTTGGCACCTTAACCATCATACCACCTGTTGGACCCTGGATGACATCTTTGAACATCGTACTGAATAAATGCTTGAAGAAACCAAATACATCTTGGGGCCCTCTCTCTCATAGAACTTTTTGTTTTTTGAGAATTATTTTATTTAACTTTATTTATTTAAATTTGACCAGAGAGGAACAGTGAGAGTGATAGTGAGAGAGAGAGAGAGAGAGAGAGAGAAAGCAAGGAAGCCACCAGGTCCGGGACTGCAGCAGTCGGCCATGTGGGAGTCCAGTGCCCCTAACCACCACACAACCTACCAGCCTTTCTCATAGAACTTAAAAAAAAAATACTAGGAAAAATGGCATTTATTTTTGTGTTTCTTAGTAATTTCTACATACTTACTTTTGCATTGTGCTTTGAGAGGGTGAGTTGTGATATTTCCATTTTGAAGTTTAACGATGTCTTCTCTGTGAGGTAGCAATGATCAAGTTTTGTTCACCTGCCATCATCTTGTGACAAGGTATTTTCCTTATTTTCAGCCTACATAATCATGTGTGTCTGTGAGTGTATGTATATATTCTCCCACCTTATGGACTTCGTTGAGATTTTCTATGTTCTTTCTCTCTCTCTTTTTTGTACCACTTGATCTGCCTTGTTCTGAAACGATATACTGAATTTTCTTTCATTACTATGGTCTTTCTAAATCCTCTCCCCTTTTGCCTTATAATCATGGTTGCTTTGTTATTTGGTACATGAATATCACTAAATATTATTTCTTTGTTTTGAATTTTAGATTTTGGCATTAACATATAAACTTTGTCATGTTTAATTTTTTTCTCATCATAATTCACTGCCTTTTTTTCTTAGTTAACACTTTACTCGCTGGTCCCTTCGCTGTTTTCTTTAATCCCTCAGCGTTTGTAACTTTCCTGTGCTGCCTTAGGACCAAAACTTGGTTCTACTTTTTTCCATCCCTCTTGCTTCTCTCATTTCCATTGCATTATCTATATTTTTTTCACAACAGAAAAGATTTGGATGTTTTTCCCCTTGCACCTTGATTTTAGTATTAGATGTAAAATGCTCCCCATTAGACATTTCAGTGAAATATTTCCTGCGTTTACATGGGGAATCCCTATCACAGTTCCTCCTTTAGAATATGTTAGCAAAAATATCTTTTAGACTTTAAAAACCTTTTTTTCTTTATTTACAATAGACCATGTGTACAGACATGAGAGATACAGAGAGAGAACAACTCAGCCACGTGTGATCATGCCACGATCCCCTTCCTCCATTCCTCAAGCCCATCCTACCTTGGGCACTAACACACATGCCTGTATGTTTCACGCTGACTGGACCAGGGATTCGAACCACAGTTCCCTTGTAGATCTGGCTTGTGTTGAGCAAGACATTACCACTACCCCACAGGACTGGCCCTCTTAGCAAACTTTTTCTGTAAAGAGCCATGTAGTAAGTATTTTAAGATTGTGGGCCACAGTGTCTCTGTCACAACCACTCCACTTTGCCATTGTAGCGCAGAAATATCTATAGTATATGTAAGTGGAAGAGAATGAATGTGTTCTAATAAAACTTTATTTACAAATCAAGCAATGAAATAGTTTTAGCCCTATGGGACTGGCAGATCTCTGCTTTTGTAGCTACCTCAGTTAGGACTGTGGAGAGCCAAACTTTCCAAGTTCCTGTCTGTTTAAAACTGTTTATCCATAAGTTATGATATTTGAAAGGTCAGCTGAGCTGAATATAAAATGTCTACCTCAGACTTTTGCTATTCTCCATTTTTTGATTTTTAAAATGTTAAATTCATATTTTCAAATGTGAGGTTGAATATAATTAATTCTGTTTGGAGTGTTGATTTACACTTTTCTTCTGCCTCCTGGTTGTTTAGATATGTGCAAAATATTTGTCCCTTGACTGTTGGGGTAAGGGACTGTCTTTGCAATTTTCTTTCCTTTTCTTCTTTCATATAATACCAAGTTCTTTCACAAAAGTCCTGGCTCAGTGGTGCCATTTTCTGTTAATATAGCAAAGTCTAGGCTTTTTAGACATTTGGCTTATTCACTTTGTTTGGGGTGGAGGGAGAAGTTCTGGTTCTTTGGTTAGCATATGTGTTTCAAGAGCTTTCATTTTTGGAACTAGTATTTTGGAACTAGGTATAACGGTTAAGTAGCTAGACTCCCAAATGGCTGGCCACATTTTGAGTCCTGGACCCAGTGGCTCTAAACTCAAACTGGGTTTGTGTGCGTGCGTGCCAAAAATCCCGAGAGGAGAATCGAGAAGAGGGGATTGCAGTATGGCCATCCCCCCTAGAGGGTTATTTCTCATTTTCTGTCTCTCTCGCCAGTGAGTGCACATGACCTATTGCAAAAATCTGTCCAAGAAAATAAAAAGAGCCTTCATTTTCTCCAGTTGCCTTTCTCCTTTATTACTACAGTGCCAAAAGATGCTTCTCACTTCTTAGCCTTTATTCATGCCCAGAAGCTATGCCTTCCAAAGAGTGCACTTTTAAATCATCCTTACCCCTTTAAATGAAACCAATTTTGGAGTCCCTTCCCTACGGTACTTATTTTTATCTTTCAGGATACTTGTGGGTATTTTTAGACATTTTCTGGACCTAGTCATTCTGTCTGTAGTTTCAGATCAAATGTAAGCCTCTTACAATTTTCCTTCCTCTGTATTGCTCACGCTTTTTCTTGGCCTGTCTTTGCCACAAGCCTAGTGATGAAAGTATGATAGATCACTTGCTGGATTTTGTACTTTTTCTTTTTACTCACTGTTATTTTGAAGTTTTGGCATTATCTGATGCCAGAGAATGATGAGAGCGTGGCTTTTGTGTACATATACATTTTCCTTTTTGTTTGTTTGTTTAAGGAGGAAATACTGGGAGGCAGGTAGTTATGTGATCAATCTTGTCATCTCCTAACTTACTGCTGATTTCTAAAAGCACTTTATCTTAGGTAAATACACACCAACAAAGACATTTCTACAGAAGTCTATTTCTCTTCTAGGTCTGTAGCAGAGGTCTCTTGAAGTAGCGGTTTGATTCACTATGTGTGTGTGTGTGTGTGAGAGAGAGAGAGAGAGAGAGAGAGAGAGAGATATTTTGTCGATTGCTCACCTTAGCGCCAATAAGAGACTGGATATCTTCCCGGGATATCTCAATGTTCTTTGCCCTGAAGCAGGTTGATGAAGATGGACAAAAAGGCCCCAGCTACACTGCTACAGATTGCTGCACAGAGCCTGCTGCGCAATGAGCCTGCAGCTATCCAGGCCCTCGAAGAGGTCCCAAGAGATCTCTTTGTTCCATTGTTCACCGCTGCCTTCTTGGGTGGTCGTAAGAAGATACTTAAGGCTATGGTGAGAGTTTGGCCCTTTCACTGTCTCCATATCGGGATATTAAGTGCACCGCATGCACACTATGAAATCTTGGAAGCCCTGATTGATGGTCTACCGATCCTTCCAACCCAGAACTCTTCCTCCTGGTAAGACTTGGTATAATAAGTGACATGGTGAGTCAGTGTGAGGGTATGCTAGAACCTGGGGCAGAGGAGGTCTTGAAAGTCTCCCCCAAGTAGTTGATGGTGAATGCTGAGGATCTCTGTGAAGCTGGTGATCCAACATATGGGGTCACTTGAAGGATGCTAACATCATACAGACTTGATTATGGAATAGAGGTGATTATCGATACTAGTAGTCTTGGTTTTCGTTACTGGATATGGTTACATACAAGGATATGGAATGTGAGATGGGGGAGGGGCACAGGGCTCAGAAGAGAAGACAAGACAGAGAAAGAAATGAAAGGTATTGAATTTGTGTGGAAAAGACTTGTTAGAGAGAAAATCGGGGATAAATGGTTTTGTTCCTGCTCCCCATCATTGGTCCTGCCGGGTTTTAAGTTACCTAAGTCAGACATTCTGTCTCATCTTTTCCTTACAGGGGGCCCAAACTGAGGGTCCTAGATTTAAGGCTGGACCCAGACTGCAAGACCACATGCTCTGAGATCAAGACCACATGCCCATTCTGTTTTCAGTCTTGCATTTGCTCTCAGCACTCTATCATGAATGGTGACAAAGCCCAGCACAGTGTTAGGTGCCTCAGACGTGTTCATTCAGAGACTGAGCCTAGATCATCTGGAAATGGAAAACCCATGGAAATTTTAGTGGAGCTTTCCTTGAATGATAACTTGAGAACAAGGCATTTTCTTTCTTTCCTTAAGAGTAAAGTTGATCAGAGCTTTGGGTCCTTGCACCTCTGCTGCAGAGAGTTGCAAATTGTTAAAATATCTGCCCACAAAAGCTTCCTGCAGTTCCTAGATCTGGGCTGCACCGAGTACCTGGAAGTGAATGAGGCTCGTCTCAATGAAGTCACCACCCTTTTGGCTCGGATGATCCACCTGGACAGACTTACTCTGTCTAAAATTTCTTCTAAGTCTTGTAAGGGGAGAAACTTCAGAACTTTCCTTACCCACCTTAGGCGGATGGACAACCTTCAGGAGCTCAACTTGTCTTTCTTCAACCTCTCCGGTCAACTGCACAGACTGCTCAGGTGAGGGTTGGGGGATGGTCCTGGTTTTCCTGAACACTCCATTGTTAAGACAGAAGAGCAAGCAGTTTTGGCAATTCCTTAGCTCCTTGTACCCAATTTCTCCTCCCACCTCAGCATGAGCACTGCTGGGGCTTTGAAACTGGCCAGGCTAGGGAGTGGTACCTGATGCTTTAGAGATAGACATGATTAGGAGAATAAACTGTGCTCATTCAGTTAGTCACTCAACCATGTGCAGACAGTAGAAAGAGTAGGTAGAGATACATCATTATAAAAGATGCAGTCTTTCTAGTCTTGGAAGGTAAAGTCTTCTAGAGAGAAAGGGGAAACATTTGGGTAGAGAAATGATTTATGCCACAGCACTGATTCGCATCCCCACGAACTGACTACCATCTAATAGATAACCCTGCCAGATCAGTTTGCTCCTATACTTATTCCTTAAGGCTTAGACCCTAACTGACAAAGTTGTCATTTGGGGATTAGCCAAAGGAAACCATTAGTTGGCATCTTTCCCAGACCCATACCCACCAAGTAATCAAACTAAATCCACCATTATGTCCTAAGTACTCAGTGCATTACTTTTTTTCACTTAATCTTTCCCACAGGCTGGTGTAATAATTGCTGCTGTGCACATTTTAAAGTTGGAAAAACTGTGCGTGCAAAAGTAACATTCTCAGGGTTGGCAGTCTATTTAGTGTGATTCCTAAACCCACATTGTTAACCACTGTTGCAACATATGCACAAATTATTTCACTCTAGAGCCATGGACATGTACAATTCAGGACTCTTTATCCTAGTTCAGTCTTCATTCTTCGAAAATGCCATTCTTTTTGTTTGTTTGTTTTCTCAACAGAGTCCTGCCACCTCAGATGGATGCATTGTGTCTGTCTGTCTGTGGACTTTCTGACAGAGACATCACTGCCCTGTCCCTGAGCCCTCAGGCCAAGCACCTAACACTGTTGAATCTCAGTAACAATGATATGTCCTCGACCTCTTCTGAGTCCTTCCAGGTGCTGCTGGAGACAGTATCAGGCACTCTGCAGTATCTGGAGTTAAATAATTGCCTGATCACAGATTCTACTCTCTCTGCTCTCATCCCCATCCTGAGCCGCTGTTCCCACCTTCGCGTCCTTAGCTTCGCCTTCAACCCCATTACAATGCCTGTGCTCACAAGCCTTCTGCACCACTTAACAGCTTTAATGGACCTGAAGCTCGTAATTTGTCCTGTTCCTGTCCATTGCTATGAACATTGGAATCTTCAAGACGGTTTGGACCAAGGGAAATGTGCTGAAGTACAGGCCCAGCTGAGGGCGATGTTGCAGGCGGTACAGCGGAAAGACATGCACTGGACCATTCGTTCCAAATGATTTTCACAGTACAAGGACTTTTTTCCCCACACCAACATGTGGCTATTGAGGTACTCAGTATTCTTGCCAAAGCCCAAATTGTAGAGACACATGTACAATTTTCCTGCTCAGGAAACTGGTGTGAGGAAACTCAGATATGCGGCAGGCCTCTTCATAAGGGATATAAATGAGTAGAGGCTTTTGAGAGGTCCTTTTGGGTCCCTTGCTTTATTCCCCCTGCATCCTCCTTGTCACTGATCAGTGTATTGAGTTTGTGGTGTTGGTTGACCCAGTAATGAAAACCATTTTGTCATCTACACTGATTGGTTCACTTACAGGCACTTGCTTCAAGTCAGGACAACTAAAACCTTTCCTGGGTAATTCTATGGAATAGAAGGTGGTTATTGAATCTAATAATTTTACCCTCTGAGGTCATTTAAACTTCTTGTATTTAGGATCGTCTTAGGCTGTTTATTAGAAACCATTAAAAGGAGAGACCAGCAGTTAGTGTAATGGTTATGTCGCTGGACTCCCATGTAGTCTACCGTGGTTCGAGTCCCGGACCCGCTGGCTTAAAACTCACACCGGGCACATGTGCATGCATGCCCAAGATCCCAAGAGGAGAATGGAGGAGAAGGGATTGTGACTTGGCCATCCCCCCCGGGAAGTGAGTTCTCACTTTCTGTCTCTCTGTCTCTCTCTGTTTGTCTGGTGAGTGCACGCGCCCTATAGCAAAAAACCTCTCCAAAAAAGAAAACAGCAACAACAACAACAAAGAAACCATTAAAAGGAAAAATGAAACAAAACAGAAGTATACTCACTACCTACTTACTGCTAATCATATGAGCAATAGAAACAAACTATGAGTTAATTGACATTCCTTTTTACTTGCTAACTTTTTGAAATGCAATGCTTTGACATTTCAGCATTTGTACATACATAGGAGTGTCTTCATTAGTCTGTTTCCACTTATGCTGTTGGATAGAATCTCAACAGCCAGGTTGTGGTTTAGTGATACCTCCTCAGAGACGTTTTCTCTCACTTCATTGCATTTAACTTTTTCTGTTACTTCCCTCACTTTACCATGTTGTTGCTTTCTCTTATATAACATATACATTTCCCTCATGATACACATCATCCCCACGTGTATTTGCTCTGTCCTTCCATTAGAGTTGCACCATTCAGTGTATTAAACACCAGCTCAATGTGGCTACTGGACACTTGAAGTGTGGTTACTATGAGAAGGGTAAGACGCACACTGTATCTCCAAGACAGTAAGAAACAAATGGATGTAAAATAACTACTTAAAAAATTGCTTTATTGTTTATGTATTCAAATGATGACATTCTGCACATGGAAGAATTGGTAAAGATAGGAGAAGGTGAATTGATAATCTGTTCATCTCATTTACATGTTGAAATGATACAGCATTTCAAAGACATAGTAAGGTTAAATGACATTAAAATATCTGAGTATCTGTTTATAAGATTACATGTTGGATGACAACGCATCACATTGGAAAGAATTAGTAAAATTAAAAATATATACAGTTTATTGTTCTTCTTGCTCGTGTATTTAAATACCAACACACTACATTTCAATGACTTAGTGACATATCAGAAGGTAAAAATGACTAATTTGTGCGGTGTTTCCTTGCCAAAATATAAACCATATGTATTTTAAAGACTTAGAAAGAAGAAAGTGAAATTAATCAATACATTTATATGGTTTGTTTATTGAAATGATAAGATACTGCCTTTCATACATTAGAAAATAAGATGAATGTTTTGTTCTCATTGCTTATACATTTAATAAGCTATATTTCTAAGACTCAGATAAATGAATGTAAGAAACAGTTAGTAAAAAGAGTTATTAATTTGTTTTTATCATTCCGTTTTTGTGTTGATAACATACTGATTTATAACATAGGCTGTTTATTAGAACCAACTGCAATTAAAAAAAAAGTAAGACCATGAACTATCTATTGGTGTCTTCATCAGGAAGCTGCTACCTGCTAGAGCTAACATGTAAAAATAACTAGTACATAATGTATGAGTATTGTTTCCTCTTTGAATTTACAGATTGCATGTCAGACTTCAAAAGAGAGAAGAATGGAGAATTTTAATTTGTTGACATTACTTACCTGTTGAAATGATAATGTACAGGTTTTCTAAGACCTGCTAAAAATGTAAAATTAAGTGACTATGTATTTATGTCGCTTTATTTATGTAGCTTCTGTGTTGAAATTGTTTTTTTTTAACATTTTGTGCTAATTAAAATGCATTATTAAAATCAAATTTGGCTGGGCTGACAGGTGGCATGGTGGTTAAGGTACTGAACTCACACATGGCCAAGTTCGAATCCTTGCTCTGGCGGCTTGCTTTCTCACGTTCCCTCTCTCCCTCTCTGGTCACATTAAAAATAATAATAAATAAAATAAAAAGTTGTTAATAAAAAATGTAACATTGGCTCAGGTGAAATATTATTTACTGGACTCTTCTGTTTTGCAGGATGAGTCACACGGGAAGCCCAGGGTCGAGTCCCAACCCACCCTAAAAACCAGTTGTTGCAACATTCACTGTAGTCCCAGCTTAATTTGGAAGTTTAAGCAGGAGACTCATGAGTCCATGGCCAGCTTAGCTGTCATCTCAAGATCCTGTGTGAAAGAGTCAGATGTGTTGGTGTGCACTTGAGCATGCCCAGCTACTCGAGAGGCTGAGATAGGAGGATCATAATTTGGCAAGATTGTGTTTAGAAAAACAAAACCAAAAAGAAGTGTTCGTGTGTGCATGCACACAGGTAGAATTTAAATTCATCTGCTCTTTTCTTTTTAACTTTTTCTTTTAATTTTTACTTTTTCTGAGGTGGCTCTTAATAAATATTTACTGTCCAGGTCAGCTAGGCTCCTTTGATCTCTGAATTACAGTTCAGATTAGCAGTGGGACACAGTAGCAGCGGACTGCAAAGGGGAAAATAGGGAAAAGACTGGAGAATTTCTTCCTCTAGCCCCATCCTGCTTTAGTGTCATGGCTCTGGCAGTGGCTGCATTCCTGAGTTGGATAATTAGGAGTACTATTGGTGTGTATTGACAATGTGAGCAATAGATTTAGAATTACATGTATAGAAATTCTTTTTGTAGGACTGGTGATTCCCAATTCTTTTTTTGCTATAGGATGCGTGCGTTCGCCAGAAAGAGAGAGACAGAGAGATAGAAAGCGAGAAATCGCTCCTCCTGGGGGATGGCCACACTGCAATCCCTTCTCCATTCTCCTCTCGGGATCTTGGGCACTCACGCACATGTGCCCGATGTGAGTTTAAGCCACCGGGCCCAGGACTTGAACCATGATCAACTACATAGGAGTCCAGCAACATTAACCATTATGCTAACTGCTGTTCCTGTGATTCCCAATTCTTTGCCTTCACTAATTTGGAAGAATGACCCAAATGACTTGTCAGGTAGGGAATGGTTTTAAAAGAACCATAGGCATTCAAAGAACTGACTGCCATTTCTACAGTGAAGGTTATATTGTTATGTGTTAGGATCCCAAACCCAGAATTACATAAGTACAGTAATTAATTTTGTTTCCTGCCAGAGACCTGATTCCTCAGGACTCATTTGTAAAACAAACTTCATTAGAGATGTGGAGCCACTACACTACTTCCCCTTAGAGCAATAAAGTAGAATAGGAGTCTTAAGGATGAGGAAGCTTCAGAGTGAAAGGTTCCATATTCCTCTAAGTTATAGTGAGCTCAGAAGGTCATCATTTCTACCCTATCAAGGAGCAGTGGTCAAATCATAATCTATATTAGTCTGTCAGAGAACTGAGGTCGTTATAGGGGAATTAAGAAGAATGAATTCAGTGATCAGTGGAGGGTGTGATGGTTACGTCACAGGACTCTTATGTAGTCTCTGGTCCAGTGGCTTAAATTCACAATGGGTGGGACCACCAGTTGGTGTAATGGCTATGTCACTGAACTCCCATGTAGTCGACTACAGTTCAAGTCCCGGACCCGGTGGCTTAAATTCACGCCGGGCGCATGTGCATGTGTGCCCAAGATCCCGAGAGGAGAATGGAGAAGGGATTGCAGCATGGCCATTCCCCCTGGGGGGTGATTTTTTTGCTTTCTATCTCTCTGTCTCTCTCTGGCGAGCACATGCGCCCTGTAGCAAAAAAAACTCTTAAAAAAATTTGCAATGGACGTGTGTGCATGAGTGCCAAAAATCCTGAAAGGAGAATGGAGGAGAAGGGATTGTGATGTGGCTGTCCCTCATGTAGGATGATTTCTCACTTTCTCTGTCTCTCTGGCGAGCACACGTGCCCTATAGCAGCAATCTCTCTAAAAAATAAATAAACATATCTTCCAATCCATGAACACAGAATGTTTGTCCATGTATTTATGGCTTATTTAATATCTTCTGATGAGGCCATGCAGACAACACAAGCTGGTAAAGAGGCTTTCTCCCATGGCCTGGGCTAGGAAGAAACGGCGAGACAAGGCCAGTGGTTTACTAACCCTCCTTATGTCGTTTTACTGTGTAGTTAATTTCTCTGCCGTGAGTTTTACTGTTATTATGGTACCCTGCAAGGGTAAAAATTTCACCCCCAACTATTACAATAAAGCCAATTAGTGATCTTGTAGGAATGTGGGTCCCTAAGAAGAGGGCGGGAAGTTCGAGACTCCTCCACTTGTCTGTTTAAGCCAAAATTAACATATGTTAGGTCAAATTAGTATAAGCCAAAGCATCAGTAGCATATGAAAACTAAGTTAGTTTAAGGCTAGTTTTATGTAAATACCCCTTGTTAAAGCTACAGGCCAAAGTTAGCTTGTGCTAGGCAAAGTCAGCACATTCACCCTGAGATAAAACAAAAGAACTCACTAATTGACAGACTCAGCAAATAAAACAAAAAACCATGGTTTTTCTTAAGGAAGAAAAAGCCTGATTGGCATGACAAAACGAACAAACCTGAGGGCTCCAAAGAAAGATTAACTACCTTAGCTGGGAGCTCTTATCTAAAGCAACAGATAGCTTTCAACTACAAAGAGTTTCTCATCTATGTGCTGTTGACTATGAAAAACTGCTAATAAAACATCCTGTGTTGTCTCCTGAGCTACAAGATCATCTTCCTTTCCCATATAAGATCATAGACTCACCCTCTATTGTTGTAATATATAGATAGCCCATATATTAACTGTGTCTTTACTTAACAAGACAAGATTTCTATCTAGGTCTTTGCAACCAGCAATGTTACCGCCCTGGCCTGGGACTGAAGTTACCAAACATCCTGCAAGCCCCCTCTTCAAAAGACCCTTCCCAGTAATCAAGATCTAAGAAGAAGATACAACAGACCAACGGACTTCCTCATCCTAAAAACTGGGATTGATTTTTAACTAATCTGACAAGACAAACAGCATGTTTTATAATTATTGTTTCCATGCTTTGTATACCCTGTTCCTTAGAGTGGATTTTTTACTACCCCTCACCCTCCTTACTTCCTAAATCTCCCTCAATAAATACGCATGTCCTAATAGCCACGGCGTGGCAGCCTGGAGCTGGCTCTGGCTGTGGCCGGCTGAGAACATGCTAAGGAGCAATGAGGTCTCAGTCTAATTTTTGTCTCTGATCACCTGTGTCGCCTTCCTGTGTACGAGCCACCCACCACTGCCGAGGCTGGGCCCCGGCAATCTTCCAGCAATGTTTTGAAAATTTCAGTGTAAATACCTTTACTTTTCTTGGTTAATTTGTCTTAAGTAATTTTATTCTTTTTGATGCTATAGTAAAAGGAATTGTGGGACCAGCAGATTGTGTAATGGTTATTACATCATTGTACTCCCACATGGCCAACCGTGATTTGAATCCCGGACCCAGTGGCTTGAAATTCACACTGGGCATGTGTGCGTGCATGCCCCAAATCCCAAGAAGATAATGGAGGAGTAGGGATTATGGCATAGCCATCCCCCCCGGGGAACGATTTCTTGCTTTCTGTCTCTCTGTCTGTCTCTGTCTCTGGCGAATGCACACATCCTATAACAAAAATCTCCCAAAAAAGAATTGTTTACAAATTCCTTTTTGGGTAATTTATTTTTAATGTATTAAAAAACACAAGTGACCTTTCCATGTTTGTTTTGTATTCTGCAACTTCACTGTGTTTGTTTATTAGTTCTAAGAACTAAGAGTTTGTGTGTGTGTGTTTGTGTATAATCTTTATTTTTTTTAATTTTTGCCATAGGTGCATGTGTTCACCAGAAAGAGACAGAGACAGAAAGAGAAACTGAGAAATCACCTCCCAGGGTGGATGGCCACACTGTAATCGTTTCTCCTCCATTCTCCTCTTGGGATTTTGGGCACACACGCACATGCACCCAGTGTGATTTTCAAGATGACAGGTTCAGGACTCAAACTGTAGTTGGCCATGTGGGAGTCCAGTGCCTCAACCACCATGCCACCCGCTGGCCCCATGTTTGTGTAATCCTTATTGTTTTCTACATATAAGATCATATCATCTTTGAAGAGAGAAAATTATCCTTCCTCATTCCCAATTTGGATGCCTTTTACTTATTTTTTGTGTATATGTCTTTTAACTAGAATTTCCTATGTTATCTTACTAGAAGTAGCAAAATTGGGCATCTTTGTTTTGTTCCTTAGCTTAGAGGAAAAGCTTTTATTGTTTCATCATTTAGTGGGATGTTGGGATGTGGGCTTGTTATAAGTGATGTATATTATGTTGAAGTAGTTTTCATTTATTACTCGTATGTTGAGTGTTTTTGTCATGAATGGATGTCAAATTCTTGTCATGTGCTTTTTCTTCATCATGGAGATGTTCACATGACTTTTTTTTCTATCTTTCTGTTAATACAGTATTTTACATTGTTAGTTTTTCTTATATTGATCCATACTTACATTCTGAGTTTAAATTAAACTTGGTCATGATGTATAACCCTTTTAAATATGCTGGTGATGTCCACTATGTCTTATTTTTAGAGAGATTTTTGCTATAGGGCATGTGTACTAGTTGGAGACACAGAGAGACAGAGAGAGGGAAAGAGAGAAATCATCCCCAAGGGGTGGGGATGGCCATGCTGCAATTTGTTCTCCTCAATTCTCCTCTTGGGATTTTGGGCAGGCATGCACACATGGCCAGAGTGAGTTTCGAGCCACTGGGTCTGGAACTCGAACCTTGGTCAGCCATGTGGGAGTCGAGCACGATAACCACTACGCTACTTGCTGTTCCCACTGTCCATTTCTTAATATTTCATTGTATTTTTCTGCATCAAAAGATCTGTGGGTCTTTGGTTTTCTTTGCTTGTCTATGTCTAGCTTTGATAGAAAGGTGGTACTGACTCATGGAAAGGATTAGAAAGTGTTTCCTCCTATTTAATTTTTTTACTAAAGAATTATTTATTTATTGAATTCTGTTTGTTAGTATTATTAGTATTTTTTTTTAATTTGACCAGAGAGAGAGAGAAAGGGGCAGCAAGGAAACAAGCTGCCCCTTCTGGTACCTGGACTGCAGTTGACCCTGTGGGAATGCAACACCTTAACCACCACGCCATCTGCTGGTACCCCTCCACTTTAATTTTATGAGTTTGAAAATAATTGAGTTAGTTATTCTTTACATGTTTTATAGATTTCTCAGTGAAACCATTTGTTTGGGGAGGGCCTTTTTTGTGAATTTTTAAATTTGTGATTCAATCTTCTTACTAGTTATAGATCTACATATTATTATTTTTTTACACATTTATGATTCTCTCCTGTTAGGTTACATTTTTCTGGGAACTTACCTATTTCATCTACACTTCCTAATTTTTTTCTTTATGAGAGAAGAAGGAGGGAGAATGTAAGAGAGAGAAGCATTCTTGACAGATTATTACTGTGTTACCATCCTCCTGTTCAGCCTCCCACTTAGCTGGGATTACAGGCATGTAAAACCAGGCTCTGTATGCTCAGGTTGATCCAGGAACTGAACCATGCTTCCCATGTAGCTTCTAGCCTTCCAAGCAGTGGCACCACCTGTATGTCACTGCAGCTAGGCCATGTTTCCCAATTTGTGCGTGTACTTTTGTTATAGTCCTTTTATATCATATTTTTTATTCCTATAAAAAAGATATTTACATCCCTATTTTCATGTTTGATTTATTATTTTAATTTGAGAGAGAGATTCTTGCTATAGGGGATGTATGCTCACCGGAGAAACAGAGACAGAAAGTGAGAAATCATCCCCTGGGGGCATGGTCACGCTGCAATTCCTTCTCCCAGGCTCTTGGGCACACATGCACACACACCCATGTGAGTTTTAATTTGCTGGGTCTGGGACTCAAATCGCGGTTGACTACATGGGAGTCCAGTGACATAACCATTATGCCATCTACTGGTCCCCATACTTTATTTTAATACTATGAGTCATCTATCTTTATTTCCAGTTAACACAACTAGAGGTTGGTCGATTTTGTTGATCTTTACAAAGACATAATTTTTTATTTTGTTGATTTTCTCAATTTTTTTTTATTTTTCTTTGCTTTATCTCTGTGGTAATCTTTATTTCTCTCTTTCTGCTAGCTTTAGGTATAGTTCTTATTTTTCTAATTCCTTAAGTTGTAAAGTGAGGTAATTAATTTGAGATATTTCATTTTTCACACTTAGATAGCCATAAGTGTTTCTCTTTAAAACTCCTCTTTTCTGCTTTTGTACATCTTGTACACTTTGGCAGATAGCATTTTAATTTTATATGCCTTGAAGTATTTTCCAGTTTACCTTCTAATTTCTTTTTTCTCCTATTACTTGTTTTAGACTGAGTTGCTTTATTCTCATTCTGTGTTTTCCACTTTTCCTGTTGTTAATGATTTCTAATTGCATTCCATGATGATAAGCTATTTAGAATGATTTGGGCCATAATTTCTTTGAATAACATCTCTCCATTCTTCCTTTCTTATCCTCTGGCATTCTTTTTCTTTTGTTGGAGAGGTTTTCGCTATAGGGCGCGTGCGCTCGCCAGACAGGCAGAGAGAGACATAGAGACAGAAAGCAAGAAATCACCCCCCAGTGGGGATGGTCACGCCACAATCCCTTCTCCTCCATTCTCCTCTCAGGATCTTGGGCACGCAAGCACACGCGCCCGGCGTGAGTTTTAAGCCACCGGGTCCGGGACGTGAACCGCGGTCGACTACGTGGGAGTCCAGCGACATCGCCATTACACTAACTGCTGGTTCCCTCCTCTGGCATTCTTATAACAAATGTATTGGTCCACTTGATCGTGTCCTTCTTGTAGTCACATAGAATCTATCTTTTTGTTTTAAATTTTTTTTCTATCTTCTCAAAGCAAGTTTTTTCAAAAATTTTTTTTAGGTTTTCTGCCATAGGATGCATGTACTCACTGGCTAGGACAGAGAGGACAATGAAAGGGAAAGTGAGAAATCACCCCCCAGGAGGGATGGCCATGCAGCAATCTCTTCTTCTCCATTTTCCTCCTGGGATTTTGGATGCACATGGACATGTGCCTGGTGTGATTTTCAAGCCACTAGGTCTGGTACTTAAACCACTGTCGACCATACGGGAGTCCAGTGTTTTAACCACTATGCCCCTGCTGGCCTCTCAAATGTTGTATTTTTCAGTTTGCTGATTGTTATTCTGCCTGTTAAAGTCTTCAGTTGATTCCCTCTAGAGAATTTTTCGCTCCGTCATTGTATTCTTCATCTCTAGAATGTTGTCTGGTTTCTTTTTTATAATTTCTGCCTCTTCATTGAAATGATAACTGTTTATGTTTCATCTTTCTGATTATTTTATTATTTTGTTATTTTCCCCCTTTAGGATTTGAGCATATTTATGACAATTGCTTCAAAGTCTTTTTTCTAGTAAGTCCACTGTGTTTCCTTAGGGATAGTTTGCATGGCCTTGTTTTCACTTGTCTTTGTATACTTTGTGATTTTTTTGATCGAACATTTTTAATCTGAAAGTGTATATAACCAAATATTCCAGTCATTAAAGATAGGCTTTGATGTAAGTAGTGCCTTATTAATTTCCTGAGGTACATGCTGAGCCATGGAATCAGGGCACTGTATCACAATTAAGCTCTGTCCAGCTCTTTTCTGAGTATGTACCATGCCTGGGCCTGTGTGTGGCTTTTTGGTTTCCCTATAACTGGCTGCTTTGAATGTCTCGATTTCCCAAAGAGTTTCATCCTAGTTTCTAATGAGGCTTTAGATGGTCTATTGTATGACCTTAATTACCAGTAATCTTTGAGTCCATGGACGCAAGTTGTGGAAGAACTTATAGTTGCTGAAAGGAGACTCACTTTAGATTTAAGGACACATTTTTTAAAAAAAAAAGAATATTTTATTTACATTTATTTATTTGTTTATTTATTTATTTTAATTTAACCATAGGGCAGAGTGAGACAGAGAGAGAGGGAACGTGAGAAAGCAAACTGCCAGGTTCAGGGCTTGAACTGCAGTAGGCCATGTGGGACTCCAGCTCCATGCCACCTACCAGCCCCAAGGATGCACATTAAAAAAAAAAAAAACTCTATTGTGTTGCTATAACCTATTACCCCAGACTAAATCATTTATAAAGAAATAAGTTCAATTTGGTTCACAACGTTGAAAGCTAGTCATGTCAATATTGGATGACTGTGTCTGTTGAGTTCCACATGCTACTTCACTTTATGGTAGAAAGGCAGAAGGACCAGCAAAATTGGGCAAAATATAAGAATAAACACTGATTTATAATAACATGTAATAACGTGTTCTCACAGTTACTAATCCAGTCCCAGTAGAGCCAATTAACTCGTGAGAGCAGAACCCTCATGACCCAAAGGCCTCCCGTTAAGCCCTACCTCTTAAAGGTCCTACCAACCAACATCATCAGTGACAAAGTTCAACATGAGCCGGTGGCAAAAAAATACAACTAAACCATAGCTTTCTGCCCTGGCTTACCACACACTTTATGTCCTTCTCACATAGAAAATACGATCATTCCATCTCAATAGCCCTAAAGTTTTAAATCCTCCTAGCAGCAACTCAAATGTCCAAAGTCTCATCTGAGACCCAAGGAAAACTCCTTCTAGTTTAGAGCCTATAAACCAAAACAAGTTATCTTGTGACAGGATACAATAGTGGAAAAAGCATAGTGTAAATTTCCAAAGGTAGAAATGAGTCAAAAGAAAGGGATAAACAGCCTGAAGCAAGTCTGAAACTCAAGAGGGGCAGATATTGAACTTTAAGGCTAGAGAATAATCTACATCCTGGGCAGGGTATGAAAAGAAAATCATCCAGAGCAGTCTGTGAGAGACAAGGTCCATTTAATCTTAAATGCTTCAGTAAAGTGTAAGTCTATGACTTGTGTTATACCTCATCCCTCAGAGTTACTGCCCCAAAAGGTATGTTTTAGTTTATAGTAAACAAGCTGTGATAGACAGAGATTATAGGTTTTATTATGTGACTCCTTTCTTCCCAGTATTCTTGAGTTCATGACATAAAGGAATAAGGTATAGCCAGTCAGTTGCCTGCATTATTTTAAATTAACTAATGTATCCTCTTGACAACCAGCTTGTGACCTCCCATCTTCTGCCCTTTGTCTTTGTTATATAAACCAGCTTTCAGGACCAGCAGTTAGCATAATGGCTATGTCGTTGGACTCCCATGTAGTCGACCGCGGTTCGAGTCCTGGACCTGGTGGCTTAAATACATGCTGGGCGCGTGTGCGTGCGTGCCCAAGATCCCGAGAGGAGAATGGAGGAGAAGGGATTGTGACATGGCCATCCCCCCTGGGGGATGGTTTCTCGCTTTCTGTCTCTCTGTCTCTGTCTTTCTGGAGAGCACACACGCCCTATAGCAAAAACCTCTCCAAAAAAATAAAAATAAAATAAAATAAATAAACCAGCTTTCTAGGTCTCCATTTGGATGATCACATGTCTGGGAAAGTAGAATTTTGTTAATCTGGGTGATTTGTCCTAAGCCCTGGCTCAAATAAGCCACTTCTATTTTACGTATTATCCCTCAGTCTTTTAGGATGACATGGGGTTGGGTCCCCAAGTCCTCAAGCAGCCTCTCCCCCATGGCTTTATTGCATATATCCCATGGGGCTTCTCTCACAAGTTGGAATTGTATACTAGTATCTGTGGCTTTCCCAGACTGGTGTCGCATGACGCCAGTGATTATACCATTCTAAGGTCCCAGGGACTACTGTGCTCTTATGTTTCCACTAAGTTTTCTAGTGCAGACCCTCTGTGATGGCTCCACCCCTGTGGTAGATTTCTTCCTGCTCCCCAAGGCAGTTTGATATACCCTTCAATATACAGGTGGAGGCTGCCACACCTCCATGGCTCTTGAATTCTATGTGCCTACATAATTACCACCATGTGCATGACAAGGTTGGCTGCTTGTGCTGGGAAAACCAGTGGACTGAGCAGTGGATCTAATCACACCTAGAGACACTTGAACCATGGCTGGTGAACCAAGCAATGCTGTGCTGGAATGCAAAGAGCAGAGTCCTGAGATGGTCCTAGATAGTGAACCAATAGAGCATTTACTCGAAACATTTTGCCCTCTTAGATTTCTTTCTTTCTTTTTTTTTAAAAGAATTATTTAATTTTTATTTGTTCATTCATTTATTTTTGTTTTACCAGAGAGAGACACAGAAAAAGAGAAAGTGAGAAAGCAAGCCACCTGGTCCGAGACTCGAACCATGGTCGGCCATGAGGGAGTGTCCAGCACCTTGACTATCATGCCTCCTACTGGCCCCACTCTATTAGATTTCTGAGTCTGTGATGGGAAGGGCAGCCTGGAAGGTCTCTAGAATGTAAGGTCATTCTTCCATTGTCTTGGTGATTAGCACCTGACTCCCTTTTAGTCATGTCAGTCTCTTTAGCAAATGGTCTCTGAGCCACATCCTGTGATCCCTCTCCCAAATATGCTTTTTGATCTTAACATAACCAGGCGGCAAATTTTACAATCTTTCTGCTCTGCTTCCTCTTTCTCTCAGAGGTGACTATAAGAAATTAGAAAGGGACCAGCAGTGAGCATAATGGCTATGTCGCTGGACTCCCATGTAGTCAACCGCAGTTCGGGTCCTAGACCCAGTGGCTTGAACTCATGCTGAGCGTGTGTGTGCGTGCGTGCCCAAGATCCCGAGAGAATGGAGGAGAAGGGATTGCAGCGTGGCCATCCACCCGGAGGGTGATTTCTCACTTTCTGTCTCTCTGTCTCTCTCTGTCTTTCTGGTGAGCACACGCGCCCTATAGCAAAAACCTCTCCAAAAATAAAAAATAAAAAATAAATAAAGAAAAAGAAATTAGAAATAATCACACAACAGCCTGAGCATTTTGCTGCTTGGACATTTCTTCCACTAGAAATCCTAGTTCATCATTTTAAAATTCTGCTTTCCATAAAGCCCTAGGGCACAGGCACAAAGCAGCCAAGTTCTTTGCAACACTGTAATAAGGATTGCCTTTACTCTGATTTCCAGTAAGATATTCCTTATTTCCATCTGAGACCTTATCAGAATGGCCTTACCTCTCCATATTTCCATCACAACCACTTAATCTCTTAGAAATTCAAGACTTTACTTAGACTTAGCTTCTTTCAAGCCCTCTCCAATATCACACTTAATGCTCCAATCATGACAATACAGGATTTTTCTATCATGCTCTTTCAAATTCTTCCAGCTACTACCAATACCCAGTTCCAAAATTGCTGCCACATTTTCAGGTGCTGTTATGGCAGCAACACTACCATTGGTACCAATTTTATGTCTTACACTCCTTTCTGTTGCTATAACAATACCTGAGTCTGCATAATCTATAAAAAAAACCAAGTTTATTTTGCTTATAATTCTGGAGCTTGGGAAGTTCAAGATTGGGTGGCCACATCTAGCAAGGACCACGTGTTGCCTCACCTTATGGCAGAAAAGCTAAAGGGCAAGCAGACATGTGCAAAAACAGGGCAAAATATGAGAGATGATTCTCACTTTATTTGTCTGTGTGTGTGTGTGTTTAGAGGTTTTTGCTATAGGACACGTGTGCTCACCAGAAAGACAGAGGGAGATAGAAAGACAGAAAGCGAGAAATCACCCTCCCCCCCAGGAGGGATGGCCATGTCAAAATCCTTCTCTTCCATTCTCTCGGGATTTTAGGCACACATGCACACGCGCCCAGTGTGAGTTTAAGCCACCGAGTCCAGGACTCAAACTACAGTCGACTACATGGGAGTCCAGCGACATAGCCGTTACGCCAACTGATGGTCCCCAATCTCACTTTATAATAACTGAATCTCGGGACCAGCAGTTGGCGTAATGGCTATGTCACTGGACTCCCATGTAGTCGACCGTGGTTCGAGTCCCGGACCCGGTGGCTTGAACTCACGCTGGGCACGTGTGCGTGCGTGCCCAAGATCCCGAGAGGAGAATGGAGGAGAAGGGATTGCGGTGTGGCCATCCTCTCTGGGGGGTGATTTCTCGCTTTCTGTCTCTCTGTCTCTCTCTGTCTGGCGAGCGCACGCGCCCTATAGCGAAAACCTCTCAAAAAAAAAAAAAAAAAAAAAACAACTGAATCTCATAGTAACTAATTCAGTTCAGTGAGAACTCAGTACTGTAAGAATGGCATCAATCTGTCCATGAGAGTGTATGTAGACTCCATGTCTCAAATATTTCCTATGAGATCTGACTTCTTTTTTTTTTTTTTTTTTTTTTTTTTTTTTTTTTTTGGAGAGGTTTTTGCTATAGGGCGCGTGCGCTCGCCAGACAGACAGAGAGAGACAGAGAGATAGAAAGCAGGAAATCACCCCCCAGGGGGGATGGCCACGCCGCAATCCCTTCTCCTCCATTCTCCTCTCGGGATCTTGGGCACGCACGCACACGCGCCCGGCGTGAGTTTAAGCCGCCGGGTCCGGGACTCGAACCGCGGTCGACTACGTGGGAGTCCAGCGACATAGCCATTATGCTAACTGCTGGTCCCAGATCTGACTTCTTAAAGATCATACCTTTCAACACAAGTGGCAATTAAATTTCAACATGAGTTTTTTTTTTTTCTTTTTTGAGAGGTTTTCGCTATAGGGCGCGTGTGCTCGCCAGACAGACAGAGAGACACAGAGAGACAGAAAGCGAGAAATCACCCCCCGGGGGGATGGTCACGCTGCAATCCCTTCTCCTCCATTCTCCTCTCGGGATCTTGGGCACGCACGCACATGCGCCCGGCGTGAGTTGTAAGCCACCGGGTCCGAGACGCGAACCGCGGTCGACTACGTGGGAGTCCAGCGACATAGCCATTATGCTAACTGCTGGTTCCCTCCCAACATGAGTTTTGATGAGGACAGATCACTTCCAAAAAATAACACATAATCTGAAAGTGGAGGGATGGAAAAATATATTCCATGCTAAGAGACTAGGGATGACTGTACTTGTATCAAACAAGCTAGAATTTAAACAAGAAACTGTCACAAAAGACAATGAAGGTCATTATATAATGATAAAAGAATCAATTCAACAAAACATATAATAATTATAAATATATATGCAACCATCATGAGAGAGCCTAAATTTATAAGGTAAACATTGACAGAGCTGAAGAGACAAATATCAATATATAGAACTACAATAATTTTATGAGATTTCAATATCCTGCTTTCAGTAATGAACAGATTAGATGAACAATTAATAAACAGACTTGAATTATGCTAGAATAGTCCTAAATAGACCTAAAGAACAAATCCAAAATATTCCACCCAACAATCAAAATACACATTATTTCCAAGCACCAACAAGACATTGTCTGTGACAGATCAAATGCTAGGACATAAAGCAAATGTGAACAAATTGGAGAAGACTAAATTCATTCCAAGTATCTTTTTCAAACCGATAATTGAATGCTAACCTTAAGAAACCGAAAAAAAAATAAAAAAGAAACTAATGAATCCCAAATCAACCAGGATTAAACAAGTAATAAAGACTAGACAATGGAGGAATAATAGAGAATAAAAACTCCATGAAATAAAACAATCAGTATCTAGACTAATGAAGGGAAAAAACAGAAAACCCATATTACTGAAATCAGGAATGAAAAAGAGGTCATCACTGCTAATTTACATAAATTCATAAAAAGCATTTATTTTTTATAGGATTATTTTTATTGAGCTTAAGAAAAGTAATGATGCATTTTTACATAGAAAAACATAGAGGGAGTTGGTGTAATGGCTATGTTGCTGGACTCCCATGTAGTTGACCACGGTTCGAGTCCCGGACACAGCGGCTTAAACTCACACCATGCGTGTGTGTGTGTGTGTGACCAAGATCCCAAGAGGAGAATGGAGGAGAAGGGATTGTGGCATGGCCATACCCTCTGGGGGGTGATTTCTCGCTTTCTGTCTCTCTGTCTCTGTCTTTCTGGCGAGCGCACGTGCCCTATAGCAAAAATCTCTCTAAAAAAAAAAAAGAAGAAGAAGAAGACTAGAAAAAAATATGTCATTACTTTTCCAACAACCCAAAAATTTGCTATAGGACACATGTGCTCACCAGAGAGAGACAGTGAGAAAGCAAGCTTCCAAGTCTAGGATTTGAACCACAATTGACCATGTGGGAGTCTAGTGCCTTGACCACTATGCCACCTGCTGGCTCTACATTAAAAAGCATTTTAAAGGAATTATTTTAACAACTGTACATCAAAAAATTGGATAAATTATACGAAAAAAATTTGTAGGACGACATATTATTAAGACTGACTGAAAAGAAATAGAAAATAAAAATAACCTATAAGAAGTGAAGAGCTAGACCTGTAATTAACAAACTTCCCACAAGACACATAGGCAAGTAAAAAAGTAAAAGGCATCTAGATTATAAAGGAAGAAGTAATACTATCTCTATTTTCTGGAAACATATATAAAGGACAACCTAAACAAACCACTAAAAAAAATTATAGCTCAGTAATGAGGCTAGGAAAGGTGCAAGATAAAAAAGAAAATGTACAAAAATAAACTGTAACTGTCTACACTAGCAATGAACAATAAATGAAATGAAGACGATCTTATTTACAGTATCACTAACAAGGAATAAAATGCACAGATATGGGACTGGTGTCCCGACTCGCGGGACAGTCGAACAGGTTCCCTGGGGGAGGGAGTGAGAGATGGGGCAAACACACGCACACACACAATACGAGATGCTGATCAAGTCGTCGTCTTCCGTCTACTTCCGTTTATTGAGGAAAAATGGCGAGTTATATACAGTTGGTGGGCACCAATTGGTTGCCCGAAATGCAAATGAGATAGAACAGCATGAACCAGTCATTGATGTGGGCGGATCTCTCCTGTTGCCTAGAAACCCAAACACTTCCGGAGAGAACGGTTGGTCACATGATTTCTGAGAAACGGTTTGCTCAGTGAGGAAGTGAAGCCTAATGGTTTCCAAGATGGTGGATAGCTCAAGATGGCGGATAGCTCAAGATGGCTTCCGTATGCAGTGCCCTCCACATGTCCCCCTTTTTTATTTTTTCAAAGAGAGGAGAAAAACCTGGGGGAATCGTGCCTGTCTTAGGTTGGAGTCGTTTTTAGAGCCACACGTCCATCCTTACCCGTCATTGGAGAATCCCATTGCGATGATGGGTTTCCTGTCTTAGGTGTGAGGACTGAACAGCTGTTAGGCTCAGACTCTCTTACCCGTCTTTGGCTAACCGATTCAGCGCCTCAGGCAGGAGCAATGTCTAGGCTCCGCGATACTCCATCTCCAGGTTGTGGTAATGGACTTGGATAGGCTGCATTTTTATGGAATTATCTGTTGTTTAAAGAAAGCCATGAGCTTATTAAAGAGAATAGGCCTCAAAGAGCAAACAATCAGTAAACCCAGAATCGGACCAAGTATGGGGAGGAAAAAGGGAAGGAGTCCATTCCATGCAGACCATAAGGGATTGTCGGAGAATTGTCACGAACGATGCTGGACTTATTGGCGTAAAAACAGCAGCGTTCCTGTAAAGCAAGACAGGGACCCCCCTGTTCTGTCAGGAGTGGCGCAGGATCAAAACTAGCAGCGGTAGTATCGAAGAAGCAAAACAGGATCAGGTATCTTTATTTTGTTGATCTGTGGAAGGAGAGAGAGAGATATCTCAGGGCTTTCATCATTCCTGGATGGCTTGTTAGAATCAATCTGTTTGATTAATCTTTTTGGTAGCCAACGAGCAGCATCCATTTTTTGAGAACAGATGCAGACAGACCCTCTGCCCCAAATGAGGACAGGGTCCGGACCATTCCATGTATTGTCCAGAGGATCTTTCCACAAAACTGAGGCAAATTTTGTTCTGGTAGTTGAATGCCAGAAGTGCTCAGCAGCTGAGTCTCCATCTTTATCAAGAGACAGAAAATTTAGGACAAAAAGAGCATGTGCCAGAAGGTTTTTTGGTGAGCCCTTAGTCTGTAAAAGCTCTCCCTTTTTTAGCTTTTGGAGAGTATTTTTCAAGGAAAGATGAGCACGTTCAACAATGCCCTGTCCCTGGGGATTGTATGGAATTCCCGTAACATGTTTAATGTGAAGTTGTTTACAAAAAAAAGGCAAAATTGTTTCCTGTGTAACCTGGGCCATTATCTGTCTTAATTTGTTGAGGTTTGCCCATAACAGAGAGTGCGGCAAGTACATGGAAAATAACATGTTTGCCGGCCTCACCAGTTTGTGCCGTGGCAAAAATGAAACTGCTAAAGGTATCAACAGAAACATGAACATAAAACAAAATCATGGGCAGATAAAAAATATAAATATTTATCTGAAGAAAAATGGTTATCAATAGTTTTAGCAAAGGAAGCACATGCAATAGGCCAGAAATCTGTTTGTTGGAATAGCCAATTAACTTGGTCTTTAGTATATGGCTGGATGAATGTATCAGGATCTTTGCCATATGTCCAGGCTGACCATAATTGAAGCAATTGCCTCCATTATTAAGGTTAAGGAACTGGCGAACAGTATATCCTTTAAGAGCAACGGCCAGAGCCAATCCCTGTTGGTATGCTGACCCAATATCAGAACATAGGCGAATATATCCTGATAAATCTGTCTTTTTTCTATATGGCCTGGTTGCTGCTTGATAAGCAGCATTAGTATTTTCATATACCAATTGTTTAACAAAATTAGTACCTGCATCAGCACTGCCAAATATTTTCCCTGCTGCAGTAATTAACCAATGAACAAACTCAGAAAAAGGTTCATCAGACCCTTCTTTTATTGTTATAAGGGAGGTACTTAAGTCTCCTTTAGTAGGAAGTTTTTTCCAAGCTCGCATGGCTACCGTATTAATTTGAGCAAATAGCCCTGAATCATATTGCATTTGATTGTCACAAGTTGTATAATTGCCTTCTCCCAAAAACATATCTGCTGACCAGCCATTGCTGGCCTGGGCATTACGGCATGCGGTCTCCCTACAATTTTCCACATATTCTGGTTTCCAAAGTAATTAATCCCCTCCAGAGAGTGCAGCACGGGCCAATGTATGCCAATCTATTGGTGTAAGCCAATTTTCTGCCACCGAGTCAACTATGGCTAAAGTATATGGAGATATAGCTCCATATTGAGCAACTGCTGTTTTAATTTCTTTTATAATGTTAAAATCAAAGCCACGTACGTGGCGCCATGCTTGTCCTTGTGGATCTATGGTTTCTGTTACCGAGAAGGCTTCCTGCCCCTCAAAATCTATCAATGATTGTAGTTTTTGAACTGGCTTAAGTTTTGTAGTCTGAATTTTTGTTTTAGGATCAATAACGGGCATCGCCAAAGATGGCGTGGATGTGACCGGGTTGTTAGATGGCGGTCGTTTTTTGAAAGGTGGCCATTTTAAATTATGGTATTTGCCTGTCTTCATTTCTGAAGTTTTTGTTCAGATGGCCATTTTGGGTTACTGCATGTGGCAGTCTTTGTTTCTAAAGTTTTTTGTTCAGACGGCCATTTTGGGTTACTGCATGTGGCAGTCTTTGTTTCTAAAGTTTTTTCTTCAGACAGCCATTTTGGTTTACTGCACGTGGCAGTGTTTGTTTCTAAAGTTTTTTCTTCAGACAGCCATTTTGGGTTACTGCACGTGGCAGTCTTGGCCTCTAAGATTTCATCCTCTGAACTAGATAATGACTTGTTTTTCTTTGGCTCTTGGAGAGCCTTAAGGTTGCTCTTCTTTTTCAGTTTTTTAGATTTTTTGAGTTTTGTCTCTCTTTCGGGGCTTTTAACTTCTTCCTCACTATCTAGGGAAATAAGATCCTCTCCCTGTTCTTTCTCAATTTTAGAATCCTTGGTTAGATCTGAGGTGGCTATAGCCTCCTCCTGGGGTTGATCATTTTGCATGATCTGCTTTCCCTTAGTGACCATAACGACAAGAGCCCTCCACAGACTGGTTTTGTGGTCTGGTGATTAAGGCAGTCAGATCTTAGATGGCTGACTGTACTTTTTGAGTTCTGAACCCTGTGGCTTCATGTGCATGTGTATGTGCCCAAAATCCCTAAAGGAAGAAGAAATGGAAGAGAAGGAATTGCAGCGTGACCATTCTCCATGCTTTCTTCTCTTCCTCTGTCTCTGTCTCTATTTGATGAGCACATGGACCCTTTAATAACAACAAAAAAAAGTGCATGAAAGTAAATGTAGCCCAAGAAATGTAAGACATGATATATTACACTTTTGGAGGAAGTTGGCGGAAATCTATATAAATTAAAAGACATCTCATGCTCATGAATTTGAAGATTCAATATTATTAACATAGTAATAGTTCTTTAACTGATAAACAGATTCAGTGAAACCTCTTATCACTATCCCTACTTTTTTTGTTTTCAGAAATTGACAAGGTGATCCTAAAATTCATATAAAAATGCAAGTGATTGGCCCAGCTGATGATGTGGTGATTAAGGCAGCTGGATCCCTCGTGGCCAACTGCAGTTTGAGTCTCAGAACTGGTAGTTAGGAAATATATTGGGTGTGTTTGTATGCATGCCCAAAAGCCTGAGAGGAAAATGGAGGAGAAGGATTTGCAGTATGGCCGTCCACTCTTGTGTGTGTGTGGGGGGTGATTTCTCACTCTCTCTGTTTTTGGTGAGTACACACATCAGAGAGCAAAACAAAAGAAAACAAAACAAAAGAAGCAAGTCACCCAAAATGGCTAATACAAAACCTTTTTGTATTATTGCCTTAGGGTGTATGTGCTTGCTGGAGAAAGAGAGACAGAGATAGTGAGAAAGAAAGAAACACCTCCCAGGAGGGATGGCCATGCCACAATTCCTTCTCCTCTGTTCTATTCTTGAGATCTTGGGCACACATGCACATGTGACAGTGAACTGCAGTCAGTCATGTGAGAGTCCAGGGATGTATCTGCTATGCCATCTGTAGACCCTCACAATCTTGAAAAGAAAAACAATGGGGGAAGAATCAGTGCCTGGTCCCAAAATTTACTACGAAACTACACTAATTGAGACTGTATGGGATGTTATAAAGATATAGATTGATGGAATAGAATTGAGAGTCCAGAAATATATCCATAAATGTGTACTCAATTGATATTTGACATGCTTGCAAAGTCTATTAAACAAGGAAAAATAGTATTTTCAACAAATTGTGCTAGGATAACTTGATATTTACACACTAAGGGATTAAGATACACTACTACTTCACATCACAAGCAAAAAATAAATAAAATTAACCAGGGACCAAAATGTAAAAACTAAAACTATTAATATAAAACTCTTGGAAGAATATAGGAGTAAGTTTTCATGAATTTTAAGCAATGGTTTCTTAGGTATATTATCAAAAGCAAAAGTGATAAAAAATGGAAAAAAGTTACTACATTAAAATAAAAACATTTTGTTCCTCAAATGATACTGTCAAGAAAGTGAAAAGTAGGACCAGCAGATGATATAATGGTTATGTTACTGGACTCCCATGTAGTCAACCATGGTTTGAATTCTGAACCCAGTGGCTTAAAATTCACACCAGGTGCATGTGTGTGTGTGTGCCCAAAATCCTGAGAGAAGAATGGAGGAGGGATTTTGGCATGGTCATCCTTCGGGGGGGGGGGGGGGGGATTTCTCACTTTCTGTCTTTGTCTCTCTAGAGAACGCATGTGCCCTGTAGCTAAAATCTCTAAAAAAAAAAAAAAAGAAAGAAAAGAAAGTGGAAAGAAAATTCATAGCTTAGGAGAAAATATGTGCAAGTCATTCTGATAAGAGAGTTGTAGGCAAAGTATATAAAAATTATTATAACTCGGGACCAGCAGTTAGTGTAATGGCTATGTCACTGGATTCCCACGTAGTCGACCGCGGTTCGCGTCCTGGACCCAGTGGCTTAAAACTCACGCTGGGCGCGTGTGTGTGTGTGCCCAAGATCCCAAGAGGAGAATGGAGGAGAAGGGATTGCAGCATGGCCCTCCCCCCTGGGGGGTGATTTCTCGCTTTCTGTCTCTCTGTCTCTCTCTGTCTGGCGAGCACACATGCCCTATAGCAAAAACCTCTAAAAAATTATTATAACTCAATAACAAAATGACACATAAACCATATAAAGATAAGCAACCATTTGAAAAGGCTTTTGTTCAAAGAAAGTATCTAAATAGTTAATTAGCATATGAAAAGATGCTGAGAATCATCAGACATGTGGTAAATGCAAACCAAATTACACTAAGAGACCATTTCACACAGGACATTGACTATTATGAAGAAAAGAGAAAAAAAAGTATTAGGGAGGATGTGGAGAAATTGGAACCCTTGTGTATTGATTATTTGAATGTAAAATATTGCAGTAGCTTTGGAAAATAGTTTGGCCATTGCTTAAAAGTTGAACAGCGTTACTATGTGATCCTTCAGTTTCACTCTTAAGTATAGACTTCTCAAAATAAAAACATATGGACACACCTAAACTAGTACACAAATGTTTAAGGTAGTAGTATTCCTAAAAAACAAAAAGTAGAAATAAATAAAGTACCGATCACCTGGTAAGTGAATAAGCAAAATATGGTATATCAATCCAGTGGAACATGATTCACCAAAAAAGTAATGAATTTTGGGCACATACTACAAAACTGATACACTTTGAAACCATTGTTCTAAATGAAAGAAATCAATAAAAAATACTATATATTGCATTATTCCACTTTATATTAAATGTCCAGAATAGGAAAATTTATATAGACATGAAGTACATTGGTGGTAGGCTAAGGTTGAGGGTTGATGGCAAGGAACAAATGTAAATTACTGCTAGTGAGTACAAGGTTTCATTAAGGAAGAGGGAAGGAAAACGTTGAAGAATTATTTGGTAGTGATGGCTGCACAGTGCTGTGGATATGCTGAAAACATTAAGTTATATGCTTTAACTGGGAGAATCGTGGTGTAAAATATAGCTGAAAGTAGTCAAAAGAAGTTGTGAACACTAAGGTTCTTTATACATATTCCTAGCTGTTCTCTGAGAGTTTGGACCACTTTAACTTTAGTATAGCAGTGTCTATTTAATTCTTGCAAGTACAAAATATCAACTTTTCATGTTATTATTAATTTGACAGATACTTGGAATTTCTGAATCCAATGTTAGTGTAGAAGTGGGATGTATCTATAATAAAAATTGTAGCTCAAAAATATGAAATTAATGTAAGAATGGATGTCTAGCTTTTAAAAATAAGTTACTTATGGCTTCATTAGTTTATACATATAAATTAGATTTTTTAAGAAAAATGCTGGTAGTTACTTATTAATAAAATTCAACCAACAGCCTATAAAATAAAACTTTGAACTCAAAATGGCTAACTCTAATAAATCAGCCTATCCCTGAACAACTGAACCTAGAACCACTGTTACCAAATCCAGGCTTTCTACACTTCATGTTGCCTGATGATAATCTCCAGGATACATTATGTAATTAACTTCTGTTTTACCATTGCCTTGTCATAGCAATCAGTGAACTAGCTCTATCACAATTACCTTGGGGGAGCATTACCAGCAAATGCAAACGTACCTGCTGAGACTTCATCCATGGAAATTCCAATTCCGAAATAGTGGTGGGTCCTAAGCAACTTTAAACATTAAAGTATTCCTAGGATCTTCTGCAGTGCTGGAAATTTTCTGTCCAGAAATGGGTGGTGGTGTGTCGATATGCCCAGGTGTTCATCCAGCTGCACACTCAGTTTCTGCATCTTTTACTGAGTGTAAAGCACATCTTAATGAAAACAAACAAACAAAAAGAATCTAAAGGGAAACATCTTTTTTTTGGAGAGGTTTTTGCTATAGGGTGCGTGCGCTTGCCAGAAAGACAGAGAGAGACAGAGAGACAGAAAGCAAGAAATCACCCCCCAGGGAGGATGGCCACGCCACAATCCCTTCTCCTCCATTCTCCTCTCGGGATCTTGGGCACGCACGCACACACGCCCTGGCATGAGTTTAAGCTGCCAGGTCCGGGACTCGAACTGCAGTTGACTACGTGGGAGTCCAGCGACATAGCCATTATGCTAACTGCTGGTCCCTAGGGAAACATCTTGTAGAAGAGAAGTCAGAGGAATTAGCCTATCCAGTTTCAAAACTTACTGTTATTTATAGTAATTGACACTGTGTGGTATGGGTGAAAGGATACACATGTAGTAAGTCAATGTAAAGAGCAAATTTCAAATTTTGGGGCAAAGCATAGGAGAAACTCTACAAGGATATAGGATTAGACAAAGAGTTCTGACACTGAATGAGCAAAGCACAGTTGAAAAAAGGAAAAATCGGTAGGTTGAACACAGTTTAAATAAAAAATATTTTCTCTGCAAAAGATTTAGAGAATGAAAAAATAAGTTACAGACTGGGAAAATAAGTGCAAACCACATAATCTGGCAAAGGTCTAGTTGCTAGAATGGATAAAAAGATCTTAAAATTGAACATTAGGTTGTTTCCATGTCTTGGCTATTGTGAATAGTGCTGCAATGAACATCAAAGTGAAGATATCTTTTTGATATACTGATTTTAATTATTTTGACTACATGTCCAGAAATGAATAACTGGGGCCCAGCAGGTGGTGTAATGGTTAAGGCATTGAACTCCCACGTGTCCAACTGAGGTTTGAATCCCAGACCAGGCGGCTTGAAACTCATACCAGGTGCGTGTGCATGCATTTCCCAAATCCTGAGAGGAGTATGGAGGAAAAGGGGTGGGGATGGGAGGTGATTTCTGTCTCTCTGTCTTTCTACCAAAATCTCTCTCTCAAAAAAAGAAATGGGATGATTGGATTATATGACATTTCTAGTTTCAGGTTTTTTTTTTTTCTTTTTCCTTTTCCTCTTAAAGTTTATTCACTTACTTTAGCCATGAGTGAGAGAAACAGAGAGACCATGTCCCCACTATGGGTGATCTACCCATGTTTCAGTCATCTATGGGATTATGAACATGCACATGTGCAGTATACTCTGGATGGTCCCTAGAAATGAACATAGAACCTTTGATTTGGGTCAGCAACACAGAATATTACGTTTTACAAGTGCACCATCATGTGGTCCCCTATTTTTATTTTTTGGGGGGACCCTCCACAGTGTTTTCCACAATGACTATGCTAATTTATATTCTCATCAACAGTGTACAAGGGTTCCCTTATTCCAACATCACCAACACTTACTTTTCATCTTTTTTATATTTTATTTCATTTTAATTTGTATTTATGTTACTGATGATTAGTGATATTGAAATATTTTTCCATGTATCTGTGGACCATTTTTCTCTACTCATTTTAAAAATAATAGTGTTATTTGTATTCTTGTTATTTGATAGTTTGAGTTTATTGTACTTTGAATGTTAGTTCTGTAGCAGATGTATGATTTGCAAGTATTTTCTCCCAGTCTGTGGATTGTCTTTTCATTCTTTTAATTGTTTGCTTTCTGTGAAGAAGCTTCTTACTTTGATAAAATCCCATCTATTTTTGCTTTTCTTTTTCTTTTTCTTTTTTTTTTGGAGAGGTTTTTGCTATAGGGTGCAAAGGCTCGCCAGTCAGACAGAGAGACAGAAAGCAAGAAATCACCCCCCAGGGGGGATGGTCACATTGCAATGCCTTCTCCTCCATTCTCCTCTCGGGATCTTCGGCACACACGCACACATGCCCAGCGTGAGTTTTAAGCCACCGGGTCTGGGACGCAAACCGCGGTTGACTACATGGGAGTCCAGCGACATAGCCATTATGCTAACTGCTGGCCCCTATTTTTGCTTTTGTTTTATGTGCTTTGGGGAGTCATAGTTGAGAAATCACTGCCCAAACCAACGGAAATTTTCCTGTATATTTTTTTCTAGTAGTTTTAGTTCCAGGTTTTACGTTTATGTTTCTAATCTATTTGAGTTGATTTTTGCATATGGGATGACTGTCTGTGCCACTACCTCTGGGCCCAGGGAGCACTTATTCAAGAAAAAAATGATTATTTGTAAGAAGAGTGAGCAACGGAATGCTTTAGCTTGCTTTGTTTCCATTCCCCTTCTCAAAATTGGATATAGCCTTGAAAAAACAACACTCAGCAGTCACATGAAAAACAAATAGCCTGGCACGCTCCAGAGGGAGCAGAATGGACTTGGAGGTTGTTTAAACCTCATTCATAGAGAATTGTATGATATGGCCTGTCTGGTGAAAAAACCCCACTTGGCATAATTGTCTTTTTGGACCTAACTGACACCTAACTCAGTGAAAAACCTTTGTGGTTGCTTGGCACAGTAGATAACAGTTGAAAAACTGGATTGATCAAAAATCTTGGAAGTAAAACTGGTGAAGGAGATATCAACAGTGTCTTTGAAGAGTTCTTTCATGTTTCTGGCAATCTAGAAGGGCACAAACATGTATAAGACTTTTTGTATCCTTTAGGCTATATGTGTTCAGGAAATACCTGAGAATGCTCTAAGCTCTCATCTCAAATTGACCTTTAGGCTCTGCACAGAGTAAGGGAAGCCTAAGGCAGAGCTTTCAACTGCCTGGATGAGTGTTGAAGGTGCACCCCAACATGTACATGGAGGTTGTTGGAAAAGAATAGGAGACTTATGAGTTTCAGGAGTTTAATCAATTCTCTGGACAATGATTAGGCAAATAGTAAGCTAAACAGGCAGAGACTTACTGGCAGGCTACACATCATAGACAATAAACTTTACAGAATTAGATAAAAAAAAGTCAATATATGCAATATATAACAACTAACGGCAACAACAACAAACCCTGGGTAGGAATGACAACCTAATTTCCAGACTAATCATTATATATTATTTTAGTTTTCCCACTCCATTATGTCAATTGATGCAGAGAAAACATCTCACAAAATACAACACACAAAATAAAAAGCATTCAACAAACTATAAATGAAGGGAAGGAAACTTCCTCGAGGTGATATAAGCCTCATATGAAAAAACTCATAGCTAATATCATACTCAATGGAAAATTCTAAAAGCTATCCTCCTAAGATCAGGAGCAGGTAAAGGATGTCTTCTTTTGTCACTTCCAACTCAACATATTTTTTCAAAATTCTAGACAGTGCAATTAAGCAAAGAAAATAAGTAAAAGATATACACAATGGAAAGAAAGAAGTAAAATTATCTCCCTTCACAGAAAAGATTACTTGGGAACCAGCAGTTAGCGTAATGGCTATGTCGCTGGACTCCCACGTAGTCGACCGCAGTTCACGTCCCGGACCCGGTGGCTTAAACTCACGCCGGGCACGTGTGCGTGCGTGCCCAAGATCCTGAGAGGAGAATGGAGGAGAAGGGATTGCGGCGTGACCATCCCCCCTGGGGGGTGATTTCTCACTTTCTGTCTCTATGTCTCTCTCTGTCTGTCTGGTGAGCGCATGCGACCTATAGCGAAAACCTCTCCCCCCCCAAAAAAAAAAGAGAAAAGATTACTTTATACGTAGAAAACTCAAAGATTACACACACACGCACACACACACACACACACACACACACACACACAAACCTGTTAGGACTAATAAACAAATTGGTCAAATTTGTAAGATAGAAAATCAACATGAAATCAGTTGCATTTCTTTTTTTTTTTTTTTTTTTTGAGAGGTTTTTGCTATAGGGCGCGTGCGCTCACCAGACAGAGAGAGAGAGACATAGAGACAGAAAGCGAGAAATCACCCCCCGGGGGGATGGCCACGCCGCAATCCCTTCTCCTCCATTCTCCTCTCAGGATCTTGGGCACGCGCACACACGCGCCCGGCGTGAGTTTTAAGCCACCAGGTCCAGGACGCGAACTGCGGTCGACCACATGGGAGTCCAGCGACAAAGCCATTATGCCAACTGCTGGTCCCACATTTCTGTACATTAATGATGAACAACTCCAAAATAATTAAGAAAATAATTATCTTTCCAATAGCACTGAAAAGAATAAAATACTTAGGAACAAACTTAACCAAGGTGAAAGACATATACTGAAGACCAGGAAACACTCATGAAAGAAATTACGGAAGACATAAATAAGTGGAATGGTATCTCTTATATTGTTCTAACATTTTAAAGGCTTTCCATTTCTATTTAGGTTTTTCGTTTGATAAGAATCTCACTTTGACATGATTCACCTGCCTTCTGTTAAAGTCTCTTCTAATGGTTTCCCTTTGTGCTGTTGCTGGGTAAGTCACTTTTGCTTTCTGAACATAAATTTACACAGGACATCTAGTTCAGTTGTACATATTTGTGTTTAAACAAAAAGTCTTTTAGCATTTCCATTTAGTATTTTTTAAAATTACCAGATGGTGAGTGTGCTCATTAGAGAAAGGGAGACAGAGAGAAATAAGGAAGTACCCCCCAATGGAGTGTCATCACACTGCAATTACTTCTCCATTTCTTTGGGATTTGGACCATGTGCACATGTGCCTTTTGTGTTTTTAAGCCACCAGGGTCAGGATTCACAGTCAGTTATGAGGGATCCACCTTCTTTAACCACAGGCTATAGGGTTGGCCCTTTATGTTAAACAGCATCACAATCTTTCTTCTCTTTCTCAAATTTCTGTGTTAGGTAAAACCACTTCTCCTAAAGCTACTAGCACTGATCTTCAAAACATCCACCATAAAGCAAGAAGATAAAAGAAGTGAAAGTTGATCTCACTAAATCCTGCCAAACTACATGTAAGAGAAATGGCTTATAAATGTATCTCATCTAAATAAAAGCAGTGCCTGGTAAATTCAGTGCTTGAACTATACCCCAGACATACAAATCTTAATACATAGAGTTAGCTTCTTCACAGCCTCCATGTATTTTACAAAATGCTGACAGGCCTCCATTGACGTACTTTTTTTTTTTTTAATCTTTAGAAACCACTGAAAATTATCACAGAGAAAGAATGAATGAAATGAATATCAGGCCTGACAGGAACAAAATCTGACTCAAAGAGTTAAATTAGAACCCCAGGATTTGTCTTTTGGTGAAAGAATTTGACCCCAAACACCACCTATTTGATGTAAGTTCTACTTGAACATGTGTTGTTTAGATATAATTCTTCTGTGCCATTCATAGATGATATAGTCATACATATGTAATTATAGGAATTATGGTTTGGACAGACATTAGGTCTTGAAGTAGAATTCCATCGTGTGACTGCTTATAGATACTCCTTAAATCCAACTTGATATTTCATAGTACACTGTATTATAAATACCTGGCTCCGTTTTTACTTTCTATCTATACATGTTCCATAAATAGTTCTCCAAAATTATCTGAGACTCACTGATTTCCACAAATACCATCTTCTCTTTTTGGGATTCATTTCAAAATCAGGGCTTTCTTCAATGGCTTAGACTTAGAACAACACAGCCTATTCTCACTAGTATACTTTACTGTGGGAAAATTTGGTCTGTTGGGTTTTCTTCTGACCATTTATGTAGTCATACTACATTGTAGGAACCTAAATTCCCAATGCTTGTATATCAATGTTTTCCTAGGCAAGCAAACTGAGAGAAAACACCAAATCTCCTTTGAAAAAAAGTATTTGTAAAGTTACAACTAAAACAAAACAAAACAAAACAAAACCCTGATATATATTTCTCTTCTTCTTTCTCCTTCCTCTTCTTTTGGGGAGACATGAATATAAATGCAGTAAACTATGATTAATTCAGATTCAACTCATTAATAATTGTTGTAATTCAGACAAGAACCAGGTATAATGTTTAAACTTTGTGATATTTCTCTTTTCAGTGTTTTTTCTCTGTGTGTGTGTGTGTGTGTGTGTGTCTGTGTTAATTTTTTTTAGATTTTTGCCATAGTGAGCATGCACTCACTGGAGACAGACAAATACAGAGAGAGACAAAGTGAGTAATCACCCTGCAAGGGGGATGGTTATGCCACAATCCCTTCTCCATTCTCTTCCTGGGATTTTGGACATGCACACACATACATCTGGTGTGATTTCTGCCAGAGGCCTGCTCCAGCTGGGGTGGGTTGAGGCTCATACACAAGAAGGCGAGGCAGGCGAGAAGGAATCAGACTGAGACCTCAATGCTCTTTAGCATGTTCTCAGTGGATACAGTCAGAGCAAGCTCAAGACTGCAGCCCCAGTGGCTATCAAACATACGTATTTATTGAGGGATGTCTTACAGGAGTAGGAGGGGTGAGGGGAGGTAAAAGATTTACTCTAAGAAATGAGGTATTCAAAGTACAGGAACAATAATTATAAAACATGATGTCTGTTTTGTTTGATTAGGTATAATCAGTCACAGTTCTCAGGATGAGAGAGTCCATCTGTCTGGTGCATTTTCTTCTTAGATCTTGATTACCGGGAAGGGTCTTTTGAAGAGGGGGCTTGCAGGAAGCCTGATAACTTCAGTCCCAGGCCAGCTTGATAACTTCGGTCCCAGGCCAGGGTGGCAGCATTGCCGGTTACAAAGGCTTAGATAGAAATCTTCTCTTGTTAACTAAAGACACGGTTAATATATACTAAAGTGGAATATCTATATTACAGCTAAGGGGGTGAGCCTATTGCCCATATGGAGAAGGAATGTGGCCGTGTAGGCAGCTTAATGACTGATCTAAAGGTTATTGTGTACTTGGGACCCTCTACGTGCTGTTCTATACAATGGCTGTGGCTTGGGGAAGCAGCAATCTTTCCTTGTCCTGAGATCAAAGGTGGCTCATGGTCTTTGTTTGGGGTATCAGTGCCTCGTGGATGAGTCCCTAAGCTTCCCCCAACTACTGAGGTCTTTTCACCAATTTTGTAGCTTTCCATTAACTCAAACCTTTCTAATGCTATCTATGTAATCCCTAGTAGGAGAGGTGAATGCAGCATTCTTTATTAATATTTTCCAGGCAGGTGGAGTGAGTTTCAGGAGGTAATTCCCGTTCGCCGCCGCATTAGGGACCCGCATTCCTTCAGGATTATTGTAAAAGTTACAGTAAGGCTGGGGGTGTTATTTTGCCCTTATGGGGTACCGTCAGTAAAGCTCATAGCAGAGAAATTTAGCACAGACCAGTACAGCAACACAGTAGAGAACTGGAGCTCGTAACTGTTGACCTTGCTTACAGTTCTTCTCAGCCCAGCCTTGCTTAGACATGAGAGGCAGCTCCCCATGTTCTGCCTGTGTTAGCTATATGGGCTCCATCAATTTCCAAGCTGCCGAGTCTGGGGCTTGAACTGCAGTTGGACATGTGAGTGTCCCGTGCCTTTCCCACCACCACACCTGCTGGCACCTTTTCAGTGGTTTTTGTTTTTTTTAGAAAAAGTTTTGGGGACCAGCCGATGACATAGTGGTTACATCACTGGACTCCCACGTAGTTGACCAACCGTTTGAGTCCCAGACCCTGCAGCTTATAACTTAGGCTGTGTGTGTGTGTGTGTGTGTGTGTGTGTGTGTCAAAAATCCCAAGAGGAGAATGGAGAAGGGATTGTGGCATGGCCATTTCCCCTGGGAGGTGATTTTTTGCTCTCTCTCTCTCTCTCTCTCTCTGTCTCTCTGGTGAGCACACATGCCCTGTAGCAAAAATCTCTCTCAAAGAAAGAAAAAGGAAGAAAGAGTTTTCCAATTAACACCAAGCATTTTATACTCTGTTTTATGTATATCTCAGGGGTCTTCTACAAGATCATGAAAAATGTGTATTACAAAAAACCTATGCATGGACTTCAGGGTGTTTTTTTTTTTTTTTTCACTTCACTCACATCAACTGGTACCAACTTGTTATAACATGTTTGAATAGGATCTAGTTTGTGGTGCTAAAAGGGTAAGACATCAGTTTGAAAAGAACCCCAACCACAGTAACACAAATTTATGCTAAAATTAAAGAAAGAAACATCATGAACTTTGTGGTGATGCTTGTGCAGCAGAATAATGAAATCACCGATGCTTTATGAAAAGTTTATGGGGACAATGTCTCAAAGAAATATGCAATTTACAAATGGATAACTTCTTTTCAGAGATAAGATGATGTTGAACATGATGCCTGTAGCAGCAGACAATCCACATCCATTTTTAAGGAAAAAAATCAATCTTATTGTGCTTTAATTAAGGGGAATTAAAAATTAAAAACAGATACAATAGCTAACACTGTAGACATCTCAAGTGGTTCAGCTTAAAAATTCTAAGTGAAAGATTAAAGTTGAGCAAACTTTCTGCTTAATTGGTGCCAAAACAGTCACACCCAGATCACCTAGACAAAAGCAGAGCTTTTAAGGGAAATTTTAAGCAAGTAGGATCAAAAGCCTGAACTATTTCTTTAAAAATGTGTAACAGACGACTCATGGTTTTACCAGTACTATCCTGAACACAAAATATAATCAAAGCAATGGTTACCAAGAGGTAGAAATGGTACAGTCAAAGTCAAAACAGACTGATCAGGAGCAAACATGGTAACAGTTTTGGGGGATGCTCAAGGCATTTGCTTGATGACTTTTTGGAAGTCCAAAGAACAATAACATCTGCTTATTATCAGAGAATTTAGAGCAAATTTCAGCAGGAAACACCTGAGAAATCTTTACCAGAAAGCCTTTCTACCATGACAATGCTCCTGATTATCTATCTTATCAAACAAAGATAATTTTGTGAGGATTTCCATGGGAAATCAATAGGTATTCCTCTTCCAGTCCTAATTTGACTCCTTCTGACTTCTTTTTGTGCCTTAATCTTAAAAAAATCCTTGAAGGGCACCTACTTTTTTCTCAGTTAATAATATAAAAAGAGACTGCACTGGTATGCTTAAATACCCAGAACTTGGTTCTTTAGAGATGGACTTAATGGCTGGTATCACTGCTTACAGAACTGTCTTTACCTTGGTAAAGCTTATTTTTTAATCTTTTCTTTTTGTACATTGTTGCCATAGGGCACGTGTGCTTGCCTGATAGAGAAGGTGAGAAGGAAAATGCAAAATCATACCCCCACAGCAGGAGCATATGGTCATGCCACAATCTCTTCTCCCCCATTAACTTCTTGGAATTCTAGGCATACATGTCTGGCGTGATTTTCAAGCTTTCAGGTCTGGAACTCGAAGTGCAATCAGCCATGTGGAAGTCCAGCACCTTAGCCACTGTGCCACCTGCTGACTCCTATACAATCTTTTAATTTCATTTTCCTACAAACTTTTGAAGTCTCCTTAAATTTGATGTATTAATGGTGGGTTTATATGTTTATATTACAATACATTTCCTGAGCTCCTTACTTTTATCCAAAGCTGACTGGTGTTAGTTAATAATACTGCTTGAAATTATTTAGGTGGCATTTCAAAGACAGCTTCCATGAACTTAACTCTCCAGTAACTGGGCTAGCTTTCAGATTTTGTGAATTAGTAAGGCTGAGCTTATATTAGTTTTTTTTTAGGAACCAAATGGGTGTTTAGAAAAGTCTAGAGTCAGATTCCCTGGGGGAGGTGGTTGCTTTGCCACCTACAGTTTCTATGATTCAAACCCCTTTTGCTTCAATCTACTCATCTGTAAAATTCTATAACAGTACTTACTCAATAGAGTTACCACTATTAAATGCATTAACCTGTTATTTTCTTTTTCAAATTAGAAACTAAAATTTATTGGGTTTGCTTTCATTTCCTTCAGACCTGTATGAAACTAAGTCAGCAATGTTTATTTGTCCTGATTTCTTAGGCACTTACAATAGTTGCTACAATTAAAGTTTTAGAGAGGACTTATTTCACTGTTATGTATTAAATTTAATGTGCTATTAGAAAAAAAACTAATAAAATATATTGAAGAGTGATGGGAGCAGCTAGCACCAAAGTTTGTGTGCTGTGAAGGTCATCTGGAGGCATCACCATCACTGAGGGGCCCCATAATGTGAGCAATCTTTGGTTTCCAGACTTTTGGAACAGAATAATCTGTTGAAACCTATGGATCAGAAAAACTCTGCTGTCTGGAACCAGCAGTTGGCATAATGGCTATGTCGCTGGACTCTCATGTAATTGACCATGATTCGAGTCCTGCACCCAGTGGCTTAAACTCTCACTGGGCGCGTGTGCATGCATGCCCAAGATCCCGAAAGGAGAATGGAGAAGAAGGGATTGTGGCATGGCCATCCCCCCTGGGGGGTGATTTCTCACTTTCTGTCTCTATGTCTCTGTCTTTCTGGCTAGCGCACATGCCCTATAGCAAAAACCTCTCCAAAAATATTTAAAAAAAGAAAAACTCTGTTGTCATCAGACTTTACTGTCACCAAGCTAATCTAGTCCTCCTAGGCAAGTGAACATTTTGGGTTACTAAGGATGTGGCTAAATATTACGACCACTGAAGACCCTCTGCCCAGACTTCACTCTCCAGTTCCCCAGATCCAGCCAAGAGTCAGGACAAGCCAATCAGCAGCCATCTATATTTGAGTTCTGAATGGCCCCATTCAGGGATTATGACCACCAAAGACCTTCTGCTCAGACTTCACCCTTATGCCCCCCAGATTTAGTCATAAGCCAGGACAAACCAATCAGCAGCCATTTATATTTGAGTTCTGAGTGGCTGCATTCAGAGATTACGATCATCGAAGACCCTCTGCACAGACTTCACCCTCCTGTTCACTAGATGTAGCCAGGAGCCAGAGAATATAAGGGAACTCATGGAAATGTCAGATAAAGAATTTACAATATTCATAGAGACATAGCTAACAGTGATGCAAGAGAAGAGAGACAATGAACTCCAGAAGATGCAGGAGAAAAGAGACACCAAGTTCCAGGAGGTGAGGAAATTCTTGCATGATCTGAAAGAAGAGACACACATCATAAAAAAGAATCAAACAGAATTGTTAGAGATGAAGACTCTAATACAGGAAATCAAAACTTCCCTTGAAAATATCAAAAGCAGATTAGATTGTGCAGAAGATCAAATCTCAGATGTAGAAGACAGAACCTCTGACCTAGAAAAATTCATCAAAAAGACTGAGAAAATAACTAAAAATGTGAGAATAACATATGAGTAATACTAGATACCATTAAATGCCAAACATCTGGATCATCAGTATCCCAGAAGGTGAAGAGACTCATAAGAGCATTGATAATTGGTTTCACGAAATCCTGGAAGAAACCTTTCCAAACCTAGAGAGGCACTCACATATCCAGACCCAAAAAATACAAAGGACCCCACAGAGAATCAACCCAAGAAGACCTTCCCCAAGGCACATCATAACCAGACTGACCAAAATCACAGAGACAAGATACTACATTTGGCAAGAGAGAAACGTTGTTACTTTTAAAGGATATCCTATAAAGCTAACATTGGACCTCTCATCGGAAATAAAGCAATCAAAGAAAGAATGGGAAAATATATTTAAAGTGTTAAGTGAAAAACAATTTCAACTAAGAATACTACACTTGGCAAGATTATCTTTCATATGGGAAAAAAAAGACACATTCTCAGATAAACAAAACCTGAAAGAATTTACCAGCACCACACCAGCTCTCCAACAAGTGCTGAAAGGAGTGCTATACCGGGGAAACTAAAGTTGGACACACAGAAATGAGAGTACAAAAAATAACCAAGAGAATGGCCAACCTAATGGAAGGAACAAGTCCGGAGTTGAATGTTAACTTCCAGAGTTTAAATGGAAAGATCAGACCACAATAACACTGCAAATTCAGTAGAATAGCGATTAATTATATGAGTCTGAACTAGTGAAATATTTTTATTTTTACTTCAGACTAAAACATTACTGATTTTCTTCGATGGTTTGATTTCCATATTTATGGATTTTTGTCTTCTCTTGAACGATTGATAGGTTCATCTACCTACTATTTGAAATGAATCCTAACCTTTTCCTGGCTTTAAGTTTTAAGCAAATTTGTCTTAACTTTTTAAAAATTTTGATCTATTAAAACTAAAATAGCTTTTCTTGAAATTAAAAAAATGCATTAAAAATACCTATTAATACCTATTTAATGACTGCAGTAAGCTATATAGCCCCAGCAAGGTGCTACTTTATAGTATGTTCACTTCACTCACTGAGGTTTATGCCTAAAGTCAGACATGTGTTCATAAATCTGTATATATCAGCTGTGCTTGCTACTGAAAGTTTATAAATTAATTAAGCTCTTTAGTGAATCAATAAAATGTGAAAGAAAATGAATGTAGGTCACATAAATATTGCCATCATACTACTATGTGCCAAACCCAATCTTACTGGTCTGTGAACACCATGAGCAATTGAACTCTGAGGGCATGTGGTCTTTCTAGTTATGTTGCCATGGTGATCATGTGGTAGGTCCAGCTTTTTCAAGCACAAGCATCTGGAACTCGTAAAACCTGTCCCTCACATGAATTTTTTCTCATGTAGCCATTACTAGCTACCTGCATATGGAAGCTTCGATCCTCGAAGTCAGATAAGTGACCTACTCTTCAGAGTTGTGAATGTTATGATTTTGCATACCATCCACCCACCTACCCTCCCCACAGTGGGCAGAGTGTCATGCTCAGTCCTCTCTATTAGGTGAAGACTGTGAAATCTGTACATCCGAGGATTGGTTGTTACTTGGTTTCTACCATCACGTGATCGGTAAAGCCCTTATAGTCATGTGACCATGCAGCTACCCTATCATTGTTGTCTGCATGTATCCTCCAATTATGTGACGCGCTTTGGTCATGTGACACAGTTGGACAAGTGAGGCTCAGCTTTTTCAGTCACGTGAACCTTGTGGGTCAGGTGACCTCCCCTAAGATCACGTGCAGGGATCGCTTTTTAAGTATGCGGGAAAATCTCCTGAACTTGACCTGAGGAGTGATATATACAGGTGCAGAAGATCTTTAGAATTGTGTTTGGTGTCCTGGCTCAGGCTAAAATTTGATAAGACTTTGGTTCAGATCCCAATCTTTCCATCAACTTTCATATCCTGCCGCAGTGAGTGGTATCTGGTAGGAGCGCACTAACGGGTATTAGAAGTCTACTCAGAGAATTGGGTTTTAAGGGATGGCCAAGCGGTCTTTAAATGCTCTTTAAATGCAGATCCGGAGTGTAGGGGGGTGGGGGGTGTTGGGTGGAGATAGCGGGAGGACTTTCTGAATAAAACTAAACTCTTCTATGCCTGGCAGAAAAAACTGAGGGGAGCTAGGAGAGTGGGGGAGAGGGGGGAGGGGAGGCAAGAGAGGTGAGAGGAGGGGAGGTAGGTAGGTAGGTGGAGGAGAGGGAGGAAAGGGGGGGAAGGTGAGGGGGAGAGGAAAATGGGGGCAGGAAGTGGGGGAGGGAAGGGGGGAGGGGGAGTCCCCAGGGGGAGGCAAGGTGGCAGGAGTAGGGGAGGAAGCTGGCAGGAGGGGGAAGTGGGTGGCGGGAGGGGAGCATGGAAGGAGGACAGTGGGGTGGAGAGGGAGTTGGGGAGGTTGTGCATACTTGCTACTTGCGCTGCAAAAGACCTAATCCTGAACTCACAGGAATGGTTGGTTGTTGGTGAGAGTGAAGAGGTGAAGAAAACCCTGGAGCAGGGGTGGGGTAAGGGTGAAAATGGCTTGGCGGAAGTAGCAGGAGTTCAGGGCCTTGTAAATCATCTCTCAGAGGCAAGGCTCTGGCTTCCGGGTGCTACGCCCTCCCCGCCCCCACCCCATGCCCACTCCCGCCCTCACACTGAAGTGCTACCCTTGTGGGTCAGCCATCCTGATTCATTCTGTGTGAGGTGGTGCCAACATATGCCTTGGATTTGATCATATTATTACAGATATCTGACTTTCTAGATGCCAGCTCATGAGGACGATTCCAAATCCAATCCTCATGTCCATCTGTTACGTGATTCTGTGATGATTCTCTTCGTTCCCATAACTTAATAATATTTTACTGGTAAACAGTCTAAATGTGTACTCAGGAAAAAAGCACAAGAGGGACAAAAAGAGAGAAAGAGGCAGTAGGAGAGAAAGGGATTTTTAAAATAATTTCATATTTCAGTAAAGGTGTCAAACCATGATGAGAAGGTTCAGAAGTTATTTATTATACTTAATTTGAAGTTCATTAATTTTACAAACTACATTTGGCAGTGGGGGTGACAATCTTTTTGTGTTTGGGATCTCTAAATGACTTAAAATAATCTAGCCGGACATTATTTGCTTTTGATTTTCCCTGATATTCTAAGCATTTTTTCTTAGACTTCTTAAAATCTTCCTTCTTGGGAACCAGCAGTTAGCGTAATGGCTATGTCGCTGGACTCCCACATAGTTGACTGCGGTTCACGTCCTGGACCCGGTGGCTTAAAACTCACGCCGGGCGCGTGTGCGTGCATGCCCAAGATCCCGAGAGGAGAATGGGGGAGAAGGGATTGCGGCGTGACCATCTCCCCTGGGGGGTAATTTCTAGCTTTCTGTCTCTATGTCACTCTCTGTCTGTCTGGCGAGCGCACGTGCCCTATAGCAAAAAGCCTCTCAAAAAAAAAAAAAAAAAAAAAAAAAAAAACTTCCTTCTTTTCTTTAATGTGGAAAATTATAATGAATAGATTTAGGAAAAACTATGGAAATCATAGGCAATACCTTTTTTACATCATGAAAGTGGTTTTGGATGAATAAAGTTGAACAACTAGCAAGATTGTGCTTACAGTTTTAGGGTTTTTAATATTGGTTAACAAGTGGTTGAAGAATATTGTTGTTTATGATGTATGCAGCTTAAATATGGTGGTCTCAACTGGGAGGGACTGAGGTGTATATCATGCTGGGTAAAGTCTCTTCACAATCTACATGATGTATAGCGATTTAATGTATGAATAATAAAAAAGAATAAATAAAAAATAATAATCTGGTTCACTTTTCTCTCATTTCAGCACTTCCAAGTTTGTTCTGCAAAGCATTAGACTGCGACAACAAAAATGTTCTCTAATGTAAAGGAGTATGGGATATGTAGAACTGAAGGTAAATAAATTTCTATACTGTAGGATTCTTTACAATAATGTGCTAATATGCAACATGAATCTCAAAGGAAGCAGTAGTTTTCCTAACTTATATGAAAATGGAACATATAGCATTTCTAGTACTACTGTTTTCAGAAAATATTTGGGAATACTATTCAAACGAAGTCTTTTATCACTTTAAAACTTTACTTTTCATTGTTTACTAAGAACAATGAAATATACGACAGGTCTTCAAAGGGTTCGTGAAAAAATGGAATCAAATTACAATTCATGGTCTAGCCCAGGCAGCACATTTGTTTGTGTACCAGACTGCAGTGCTGGAAGTCACATAGTTAACCACTGATTTGGATTCCCAGCCTGGCATAGCCACGATCCTAAGGAGCTGGAAGACAGAAGGAAAGGGACCGTGGTGTGTGTCTCTTGTAGACATGTGAAAAAAAAAATTAAAAACGGCAGTACTTGAAAAAAGTATGAGTTTATTTTGGTGTAAAAAAACTTGAAACTCAGGACCAATAGATGGTATAATGGTTATGTCACTGGACCACTGGACTCCCACATAGTCTATCATAGTGCAAGTCTCCAATCCAGTGGCTTAAAAACTCAGGCTGGGCACATGTACATGTGAACACAAAACCCCAAGAGGAGAATGGAGGAGAAGGGATTGTGGCATGGCCATCCCTCTTTTTTTTTTTTTTTTTTTCTTTTTTTTTTTTGAGAGGATTTTGCTATAGGGCGCGTGCACTCGCCACAAAGACAGAAAGAGACAGAGAGACAGAAAGAGAGAAATCACCCCCTGAGGGGATGGCCACACCGCAATACTCCTACTCTCGGGATCTTGGGCACGCAAGCACACACACCCGGTGTGAGTTTAAGCCACTGGGTCCGGGACTCGAGCCACGGTCGACTACATGGGAGTTCAGTGACATAGCTATTATGCTAACTGCTGGTCCCATGGCCATCCCTCTTGGAGGGTGATTTCTTGCTTTCTGTCTGTCTCTATGTGGTGAGTGCACACATCGTATAACAGAAATCACTCTATTTTTTTCATAATATACATTTCCATGAACTTTTTATGAGTCCTCAGATGTATATAATAATTATAATTTATTTTTCACTTTAAGAAATGATTTATTGCTCTTTGAATCATTTTATCTTATTTCATTAGTCATTTTCTCTTCTATTTGAATCTTTACTTTTTCATTCTTTAGAGACACCCTTAATTTTCAAACATGTGTCTGATACCATTGTAGCAAAAAATAAGTGTGTAAATGCAAATCACCAAAAAGTGGTATCTATAGAACAAATAAAGTGTCTTACTCTTGAAAGCAAGACATAACTTACTTGTCAGGGTGAATAGACACAATATCTCTCATTTTATACAAATAATCTACTTTCTTAAAACCGTTTTAAAATTATTTTTTAAGAATTGTTATGGGGTGTGTGCGCTCACTGGAGAGAGGGCGGGGGAAAGAAAGTGAAAAAGCACCCACTCAAAGGAGATGACTGCGCCACAATTCTTTCTCCATTCTTCTCTTGAGATTTTGGCATGCCCACACAGGTACCTGGCTTATTTTCAAGCCACAGGGTTTGGGATTCTAATTACAAATTTAGCTATGTGAGATCCAGCCACTTTAACCACCACAACACCTGACTAGACCCAGAACTATTTTATTATTTAATAATTACAGCTGCCATATTTTAAGTCAGTATTTGTTAAGCACTGTGATAATCTCATCATGTAAGTTATTTAATTTAACCTTCAGAAAAATGTTGAGAGAGTGTTACTTTAATTTATAGATGAGATACATGAGTCAGGAGATGCTGGGCAATGCTGTGATTATAGGCAACCCCCAAATATCAGTGGCTTATTTCTAATTCTTACTGTATGTCCATGGCAAGTGCACATCCTTCATGGGATGGTGGATATTAGGATCCGAGCAACTCTTACTCGTATAACTTAGAGACCCCAAATGACAGAGAAGCTAGTAGATATCTTATATACTAGATATATTCAAAATGTAAAATAAAGCATAAATATGAATGTTCAACTATTCTGCACCCCAGTCACCCATTTATGCACACAGTTGACAGTCTCACGTTTTACTTTACCTTGACTCCTTTATATTTAAAAAAAAGAAACCATCATTTTTAATCAATATTTTATTTTGAGGAATCCTACAGTAAAATGTGGTTTTATAACCTGACTTGTCTTCTTTTACTTTGTATCATGTAACTTGATCAATATTCTTATCTTGCTGCTTATACTCTTCTACTTAAACCTGAACTATTTGGTGAATAATAACATACTTGTTGCCCAATATTTGGAAGTGGGAACCTAAACTCCCCATTAAATCCTTCAATATTATATCTGTTTCCATCTCTGAGAGTTTTATTTTGTTTCCTTTAATCTGTATGTCAGATTATTTTCTGCTAGGGCTGCCATATTTTACTACCAACACTTTGTAAATATATCAATATCTGACAGAGTAACCTGTCTCCATTCACCTGTCTTGTTTTCCTTCTTATTTCCAGGAAGACTAATAACAATGAATGCAGCTAACACATATCTACCCCTTACTCAACACCAGGCATTGCACGAAGAATTTAATCTACTAATAGCTTATTAGGTCAGAAGCATTTCTCCAGGGACTTTTCATGTATTTCCATGTGTTGACTTACTCAAATTTTCACAATAACTCCACAAAATAGAAGCTGTAATATCCTCTATTTAGGGGCAAAACAAGAATGTTGAGTAACAACAAGGTCAACAGTACTTGATTTGGACCACATAATTTAACATCAGGGTTCAGATACTGATTGGTCTGACTTCAAAACCTATATCCATAACCGATTGCATGTCTTTCTGTGTAAGGGCTGAAGTGAGCTCAGACACAGGACTCACTCAAAGTCCAGTGGGAAGCGATGGGTGTGATGTATTCCCTGACTCTAGTTTTCTGTCCAGGAGACTGATTATTGCATACTGTTCCCTGTACTGTCTGTCCTTTCTCAGACTATGTAGGAATTATTTTTCTGGTGTTCAGTTTAAAGATGGGCAGACAAGATATATATGGGGAAAAAAAGAAGGTTTCCAGAAGGGTGTGCATCTCCAGGATGAATTCAGTTCCTCAGAGATTTTTCAGCATGTTTCATTATCTTATTACTCACCCTCATCTTTCAAATCCAGACATCATCCCTCATTCTTGTCACTAGGTGTGTCAGGGGACTCACTCATGTCCCTTCTTTCCCATTTATACTTGATTCCTGAGACAATCATTTCTATCCTTCTATTAACACTGTAAGCCACTCTCTGGTCCCATTGTCTTTCAGTCCAAAGAGCCTGTAAAGCACAAACATATTATTATGGCTAAAGTATATATTTAGACAAAGAATATTTTATATGATAAATTTAAAAAGTGGAATATCTGGGTCAAAGTCTAAGAATGACTTTTGAATGATTAAGCATACTGTAGGTAATTAACTTCTCATCACAATGGTAATTTATTTGGTGAAAATATGATTAAATATCCTTAGGAAAATATCACTTACATTTTAAAAAAATCCATGTGTTTCTCCTGGAAAACTATAGGTTTTAGGCAGATACTCAAAATCCTGGACCTACTCAGAAGCCTAATCTGTGCTTCACTGGATATTTTGTCCACCACTGGGAATTCTCTTGTAATCCTGCTCAACTCAAGCATATTGTTCCCTTTTTTTTCCTTTGTTACAGAGAACTCTATTACATTCTTACTAAAAATGATCTATTCATGAACCATCCAGTGGTGTGGTAATAACTCAACACTTTACAAAACTGAACCTACATGGGAGGGTCTCAGTTCTTTGCCCCAGTGCCTCCTTGTGCACATCATCGGTGGTGGGAGGATGCTCTTGGATGCCTGCCCATGAGCTGGGTTAGCTGGGCTTGGGGATAGACTACATTATGAGGACCCTGTTGAGGGTGCCTATTTCTCTGTCTGTTTCTTTATCCTTTATAAAAGAAGTAAATAATTTGATGTTTAAAAAAACAATTGATTAAATATTAAAACATCAATATGTAAAAATGCTGCATATTCAGAACAATGAACAAAATTTGACCATAGTAATACATAACACATGAAAAGAAAATGTGCAGTAGAATTCAGTTTTGCATGGCAATGCATTTACCAACATGATTTGGAATACATGTATCTGTGACCATATTTATATATATATATATATATATATATATATATATATATATATATATACACACACACACACACATATAATTAAATTATATAATATAAAATATTAATATACACATGTGTACATGCATGAGCACACAGATACACACATACACATGAATATACACACACTCTTCACTTCCTTGGAGACAAGGGTGGTACTTTCTGTCACAAGTCTGAGTAACTATGGCCTAGGTTCAGAAAATTCTTCCTACACACATCACATCTTCAGAAAGTTGTCAACTGAATTCAGGGAAAGCATCTTCTAATTTCTGTCACAACTCTTTGTAATTGAATTCTCTCTGAGACCATCTAAGTGGAAGTTTTAGCATTAGTCTACAGGGAAGTACTTAGTTTTATCTCTGAGGGTATAGTAATGAAAATGTTAACTTTGCAAGTAGGTTCTGAAACAGTCCTGCAGCCCAAACTTCTCTGGCTGAATATTGGATCATAAGAAAAGTCATGACATGTTTTTGCATGGAAAAACATGTCATGACTTTTCCAACAACCGAATAAATATATGTTGATAAAATGATTGAGGTGGATATGTTTTCAAAAGTGGTTTTGTTGAAAATCCCAAGTTTACATCACATGCATTCTTTTTTTTTTTTTTTTTGGAGAGGTTTTTGCTCTAGGGCACGTCCGTTCGCCAGACAGACAGAGAGAGACAGGAAGCGAGAAATCACCCCCCAGGGGGGATGGCCATGCCACAATCCCTTCTCCTCCATTCTCCTCTTGGGATCTTGGGCACGCACGCACATGTGCCCAGCGTGAGTTTTAAGCCACCGGGTCTGGGACTCGAACCGCGGTCGACTACGTGGGAGTCCAGCGACATAGCCATTATGCTAACTGCTGGTCCCATCACATGCATTCTTTAAACAAATATTAATTAGGCTCCTATTCTATGTTAGACATTGCCAGCAAGAGTGACTCCTAATCTTTTTAATCCTTGTGGTCCAAATAGATTTTTTCCCATCTGGTCCAAGATAGCTATCTTAACTTGGTTCAAAACACCTGGTTCCCACCCCAAGATCAGTGACTAGCACAAAACAACCTTCCTGGTCTTCTCACTGGAATCTGTCCACAAGACCTGAAAGCTCACCAGTAAGAGAGTCAGTGAAGTCACTGGAGGAACACTCAGGGTGTAGAGGCAGACCAATAAGTGAGGACACAATTCTTGTCCTACTTAATTGGCTGAGAAATCCTCAGAACTGTACCTAAGTTTGGTGTGCCTGATATTCATGATATGAAAAGGGACTTCAGATGGCAGTTCTCATGGGTCTTACAAGAGGAAATAAGAGAAACCAAGTGAATTTGTCTAACACTGGAAAATGATGACTGCCACTGGGCAAGTATTGATTTCCTTCTTACCCTGTTATTTCACTACTCTAGCAGAGATGCAGTGGTCATGTTCTCAGTGGCATGGCAATGATGTAGGCAGAATTCCAGAATGACTCAGGAAGTGCTAGTAGGGATGCATGTGATGTCATAAAGGATACTCACTACTGTTGCTGTGTGGGAGTATCTACTAGTACATGATGCAGCCTGAGGGGGAACTCAGGCAGTCTAAGTGAGAAATAGTAGCTGTTGTATAATACTCCTTTTGTCATCTTTAATTCTGGCATCACAACTGCGAGACAGGGATTGTCCTGAGATGCAAGAGTTTAGTAAGTGGATGTTTGCCTTCATCTCTGTCCATAGGATCTCTCTGTGACCTTTTAGCACTCTCCTATGCAGTTCCTAACACAAAGCCTTGCTTGAGGTCATATCTATTAGCTAACTCACTTTCTTTTTCTTTTTTTAAGTTTTATATAAGGTGTGTGCACTTGTCTGAGAGAAACAGAGGAGAGAGAGAGAGAGAAAGCACCCTCCAGGGGAGGATGATCACACCACAATCTTCCTCCTACACTCTCCTCTCAGGATTTTGAACACACACACACACACACACACACACACAAACACACCACGAGTGTTTATAAACAGCTTGGTCCAGAAATCAAACCACACAGTTGGCCATGTGGGATTCAACCACCTTAACCACCATACCACCTGGCTGGCCAGACAACTCATTTTTACACTTTTTCCCTCAGTGACATTATTTCTGAAGTAATGTCAGAGTTCTTAATGATGACTCTAACTCTTCTTATATTTCACAGATTAGCTGTGTACTCTCACTTTCACTTTAATATTTGACCTCCTTTCATTCATAAATTTGCATGAAAATTAGTTTCTTGTGTTCTCCAAATGTGACCAATTAAGTTCTTTTTCATTGTTGTCTTTGAGTTCATTATGGACTCACAGTTTTTTTAACCTATTGATGGGCTTCAACACCCATTACAGAATTTTAAGTAGAGAAATGACAAGACTTATACTTTTAAAAAATCATTCTGACTGGGTCAGCAGGTGGAATGGTGGTTAAGGTGCTGGATCCCACATGGCTGACCCTATTCGTGGCCTAGACCTGGCAGCTTGAAAAAATCATGCTGAGCATGTGTGTGCGTGCCCCAAAATCCCAAAAGGAGACTGGAAGAGAGGGATTTGCAATGTGGCCATATCCCATGGGGACTGATTTCTCACTTTCTCTCTCCCTCTGTGTCTCTCTCCAGCAAGCACATGTGCCCTATGGCAAATAAATAAATAAATAAATAAATCACTCTGCCTGCTGTGTTGAGCATAGATGCTGAAGGAGCAGGTGTTAAAACAGAAGGATGAGATGGAAGGCAATATAATTTAGGAAATGGATATTGGTAAGCTGGCTAAGATGGTAGCAATGGAGGAGGTGGTAAGTGGCTAGACTGTGGATATATTTTGAAGGAAGAGGCAAGAAAATTTTTGGATGAGTTAAATGTGGAATGAAAGAGAAAGAGAACATTCCAGGTCACCTCTAAGTTTCTGAGACTGAGCAATTGGAATGAAATAGTCTACCCATGGTAAATTTTGTTTCCAATGCCATAAAGGGGAGATCTCAAAGGTTGTTGAGTAGTAGGACTTTCCCAACCCTGAGTCACACTGTGAAAGCAGTGACTCCCCAAAAGGAGTTATTCAGAGGTCTAGTCATAATCAGTACATCCTGGAATGATCAGCAGTGAATGAATTTTTATATATAAGTATACCCCGAGGCAACATGGAATAATTAATGTACAAAATGTATAATGTACATACCCAGAAAACCTTAAATGTTAAAGCTCAAGAGGAAGCTTATTTCTAATTATCTAATTACCTTAATCCCTATTTCCCCAAGACATTAGTATTACCATCTGTTCATACGTTTTTTTCTGTTTTTTTTTTTTTCTGTTCTGTTTTCACGTGTTTTTCATGGTTTTTTTTTTTTTTTTTTTTTTTTTTTTTTTTTTTTTTTTTTTGGAGAGGTTTTTTTATGCTATAGGGCGCGTGCGCTCGCCAGACAGACAGAGAGATAGAAAGCAGGAAATCACCCCCCAGGGGGGATGGCCACGCCGCAATCCCTTCTCCTCCATTCTCCTCTCGGGATCTTGGGCACGCACGCACACGCGCCCGGGGTGAGTTTAAGCCGCCGGGTCCGGGACTCGAACCGCGGTCGACTATGTGGGAGTCCAGCGACATAGCCATTACGCTAACTGCTGGTCCCGTGTTTTTCATGTTTTAACATGAAACATCATGAGTGAATCTACCCATAGAAGAGAGAATTGAGACTATCTATTTCTGTAGATGTCCAGAAAACTCCCAGATCTTGTCACATGGCGAATTAGATAGATTGGCAGGGAATTGTGTGATGAAGAGTAACATAACACTTAAGAGTAAATATGGGGTGAAATATAGCCAAAACACTGCCTATGTATACCTGAGGCTACATTACCCAATAAACTAAGCCTCGGAGCAAAGAAAATGAATGAATGACAAAGAGGGGCATTACATAAAGATAAAAGAATTAATCCACCAGGAAGACATAACAATCCTAAGTGTATGTGCACCAAATAAGAGAGTCTCCAAGTACACGGGCAAACACTGATGGAGCTGAAAGGAGAAACAGCCAAATCCACAGTTAATAGTTGGAACCTTCAACATCTCTCTCTCAGCAAGTGAGAGAACTACTAGACAAAAAATCAGCAAGGATATGGAAGATAAGAGTAATATGATCAATACAGTAACAAGATATACATAACATAAATAGAACACTCTACCTGATGACAGCATAGTATACACCCTTTCTCCAACCTGCCACAAGTATAGACCATCAGGACCATAAAAACAAACAAAACAAAACCTTGACAAATTTTAAAGAATTGAAATGAAATAGCATATGTTTTCTGATCATAATAGGATCAAATTAGAAATCAATATCAGAAAGATAACAGGAAAACCTCCAGATATTTGCAAGTTATACTTGATGCTTATCATTGCAATTTGTTGTTAAGACACTTTTTGTAGAAGGGCTGAGTTTAGGAAGTATTGGCTCCTGGACTGAAAACATTTTAAGTTAAGCAAAAAGAAAGCTCATTCTGGGGGCCAGCAGGTGGTGTGGTGGTTAAGGCACTGGATTCCCATATGGCCGACTGTGGTTTGAGTCTTGGACCTGGCAGCTTGAAAAAACCACTCCAGGTGAGTGTGTGTGCATGCCCAAAACTCCAGAAGAATGGAAGAGAAGGGATTGTGGCATAGCCACAGTTCTACCTGTCACTAAAGCTTCTACTATACCAGCAAAGGAAGTGCTAATTATTCAAGAAATCATTTCGATGGCAGAGTGAATTTGGGAGGTGTGAGAAAGGTTGCCTCTCAGATATTGGTGTAATTTTTAAATTAGAGGAGGCTTGAGAAAAGACAAGATTAGGACAGCCTCTTGGTGTGTGGCTGGTGTAGTCTAATCCATGGTTTGCACACATCTCTGCTCCATAAATCCTCCTGAGTTTCTTTTCAAGGTTCAAAGAGTTACTTTTTTCAAAACTGATTGTTTCATCAGTGAGATAAGGCTCTTAAATCTGGATATGCAGAAGACTTTGCTTTCTGGGGTTTCTGTGATTGGTTCTTTGGAAAAGATTGGCATTTTGCTTCACCTCCTATCATCTTACCCCACAACATGGTACATGATAAGTGGACCATTGATGTGTCTTCAAACTTGTGTTTTTGTTCCTAATTTAAGAGTACAAGGATGGTGGTAGCACTTTTCGAGGAAGAAAGAAAAGTGGGAGTTCTTTCCGGGGTAATTTTGGCAAGAGGAGCCATCATTACCAACATGGTTGGGGTGAGCTTCAACCTTCACATCTCCAGGAGGCTGATGGAAACGTGGCTATGAGCAGTGCCCTTGAAGACCCTCAAGTAAGACAGTAAGTGACCAACCTGCTTTGCATGTAGCAGCCCCTGGGATGGTACAACTCTTTTACTCTCTAAGGTCATCCTTTTCTCTTTTCACTGGGAAACTGAGGAATGCTAAGAGTGGAATAATGGTTGAGGAAACCTGGTTATCATTTTTGTATCAATGAGGTGAGGGTGTGTACAAGAATTTCTTCACATTTATGGACACACTTCTTTTCTCCCCTTCTGCCTAGTGCTCCTTATGGCACTCAATCTGACAAGAGGAGAGTGAAATGGAATAATGAAGACCATATCCATATTACTGTGTGGAGAAATAGAAAACCTCGAGAGAGAGAAATGAGACAGAAAACTCAAGACAATTGTGGAGACAGAACCATAGGGAGCTGGTTCAAGGTCACAGTAAGTATCATAGCAAGGTCTGGATTAGGTAGAATGTTCTGGAACCTTATAGAAGGAAGAATCATTAAACACCTTAAGTTGAGTTTTTGAAAGAGACCTTCTGAATGGAGAGAAGGGGGAGTTAGGAATTTATATTTGTCACAAAAATAAGAAATAGTATCAATTATTCTTTCTTTAGAAATTCTCTAAAGCTATGTAGAAAGTTGAAAAGAGCACTTGGTTAGGTCTGTTCTCCATCCTTAATTCCATATTTTGTCTGTTCTTTCCTATAACTTCTTCTCACCCTTAGATTCCATATGGAAGAAAGTATAATAAGACTTGGCTTGTGAGTTCAATCCAGAGCCAGTGCAGTGTCTCCTTCACCCCGGTTGATGTAAGAAATGATGGTGAAACCAGATGAGTGGGCCCAGGGGACTGATGATGTCTGACTCTGCAAGCAGTCATTAACTTTTGACATTATTGCTTTTGCCTTCATTCCTTGTAGTTTCACTGTGTCAGAAATCAGGCTCGGTTCTTTGTCCAGGATGCCAGTACTGCTTCTGCATTAAAAGATGTCAGCTGTAAGATTTTTGATGAGAAGAATCGAAAGGTGTGTACCAAGGGCATTGTCTGTACCTAGTCCCGGGGCAGAAAGACAGCCTAGGTGCTGGTTGTCCTCTTGAGGATTAGAGTTCCTGGTGTTTACTACACCTTTCCTTCTTGCAGATACCTATCTTTGTCAGCTCTTCTGATGCACCCTACTCTGTGCAGAATAAGTTGACACCAGAAGAAATAGAGCAGCTGAAGGTAATGCAGACACAAAGCATGCTATGTGCCCATTTCCCGGCCCACCGTTTCTTCCCCTATTCCAGTTTCCCTGTCATCACCACCATCACAACCTCAGAAACACTCCCTACAATTCTGTCTCTGCAGCTGACCATGACCAAACGATATAATGTCTCCCACCAAGCTCTTGACCTCCAGAAGCTCCGCTTTGACCCAGGTAAGGCTGACAGGAGTAATTCTAGGCCAGGTGAGGGCAGAAAGATCATCTGGGAGGGAGATGTAGGAATGGTAATTTGAGGAGGAGTTGGTGCTGGTGCTAGACTGGCTGGACCTCTATGAGCCTTCTGAATTTTCTTTTCTCTGCTTCCTAAAGACTTGGTGGGCCATGATATTGACATAATCCTGAATAGAAGAAACTGCATGACTGCCACCCTGAAAATCATTGAAAGAAATTTCCCTGAGGTGAGGCCTTAAGCCCAGTTCTGGCATTTTTGCAGAGGAGTAGAAAAGATGGGGTGGAGGACAGAGCTCTTTCTGAGGCCCTAGATAATAACCCTCACTATAACTCTTCTTCCCAAACAGCTATTGTCCTTGAACTTGCGCAACAATAAACTGTACCAGCTGGATGGCTTGTCTGACATTACAGAGAAGGCCCCCAGGGTCAACATCCTGAACCTCTCTAAAAATGAGGTGAGGAGAGAGAGCCAGATGAGATTTGGATTGAGGGTGGGTGATAGTGCACATGGGGGTGGGAGCTGGGGGGTCCAGGAGCGGGGATGCTTTTCTTTCTCTGGGACTCCTTTTCTAATTTTCCTCCATCTTTCTCAGCTGAAGTCAGTGCGGGAGCTGGACAAGGTGAAAGGGCTGAAACTCCAAGAGCTGTGGCTGGAAGGGAATCCCTTGTGTGGCACCTTCCCAGACCAATCTGCCTATGTAAGGTCAGTGCTGAGCCCTGACACCCTCCTGGGCACCCGTGTGCTCTCAGGGCCCTTGCTGCCCTGACAGTGCCATCTGCAGGAGGAGGCAGCTCTGGACCTCTGGGAGGACCACAGGCCCACCTCTCCTCTCTGTCCCTTACTTGCTCACCTCTTCTTCTGGTCTGCTGTGTGTTTCCCACCTCTGCACTAAGCCTCCCCCAGCCTGCCCTCCATGACTGTGCTCCAGAAATCAGAGTTCCTCCTCCTCACCAGCATTGTGGGTGCTCAGCTGTGAGTCAGATGCTGGAGCCCTGCACTGGGAAAGGGTCCTCCAGCCCAGGGCCTCATGCTGAGACAGGTCTTCCTGTGTATATGCTGAGATGGGGCTTCTCTCTCCTATCTTGAGCAGGATCCTCCTTCCCTTGCTCCAAAAAAATCCCTTTACTTGTCCCCAGCTGACAGGGTAGCCCTCCTGCCCCGTGGTGAGGGCTGAGGCCCTGGGCGACTACCGTCATGACAGCCATTCCTCTGGCCCAATGCCCTCCTTGGAGAGAAACCTGGGTTGTCTGAGTTCTGAGTCAAAAGACCAAAAGGGGGCCACCACCTGTGAACAAAGGGCTTCCTGAGCCAGAAGTGGAAGGCAGAGGGCAGAGGAAATTGAAGAGAGAGAAGGACAGGCTTTTCTGGGCACTACCCCTTCCTCCCCCCACACGTCACCACATCATCCCTCCTGGTCCTTCATAGGAGTCTTAGGTAGCCAAGATGAGTATGATTCTTTGGACAGATCTCCACATAAGACAGGCACAGGACTGCAGTGACCATCAGGAGAGAATGTGGTGATCACAAAAGGGGACCCCAGACCCTCTACCCAATGCAGAGCTGAGGCTTGGCCTTTCACTCTTCTGAGCAAAGTCTCTTGCCTTCTGGCTATTCCATGTCCTTTGCCTAGGGCAGACTGAACTCACTCAGGTGGTAAAGACTTAATCCACATCCAGTGGACCGTAGCCTGACAAGTGTATGTTTTCCATTCCTACCTTGGGCCCCAGGGCCAGCCAGGGGTACATGAGGGAAAGGGCAACAGCAGGGAAACCATTTCTTTCACTCTTCCTCCTTGACTCTCACCACCATGTCAAGTGTATTTCCTTCCCCTTGCTTTGCTTCCTCTTTCTCCTTTGTACTTCCAGGTTTTTCCATCTATCTGCTCCCCTGCTTTCATTCCCTTTCTGTGGCCAGCCCCTGTCTTCCCCTCCCTGGTCCCTGAGCCCTACCTCACCCTTCTCCCTGCCTCAGCATCCTGGGCCATCCCTGGGGCTGATCTGTTCTTGTCCAGGCCAGGTCTGGCAGAATACTGGACCCCCAGAGAGGAAAGAGAGTTCTGGGCTCCCACCTTACTCCCTGCTCCCTCTGGAACATTTTATGGGGGCTTGGAAGAAGGTGAGCCAGGCAGAGAGGGCAAGGATGCCTGGAACTTGGGCATTTTTTTAAGAGAAATTTTTGTTATAGGGCATGTGTGCTTGCTAGAGAGACAGAGAGAAAAAAAGTGAGAAATTACCCCCCCTCCCAGAGGAGTGGCCATGTGCAGTCCCTTCTTCATTCTCCTCTTGGGATTTTAGGGATGCAAGAAGACATACCCAGAATGTTTCAAGCCTCCAGGTGTGGAACTCAAATCACATTCAGCCATATGGGAGTCCAGTGCCTTAACGACTATGCCATCTGATGGTCCCAAGCTTGGGCTTTAATGCCACTTCTTGTGGCACTGGAGCAGGGAGTCAGGGCAGTGTAGGTGGGAGTAACCCAGGAAGAAAGAGAGGGAGAGATATATATAGAGAGACATAGGGAGAGAGGGAGGGAAAGAGAGAGTTAGGTATGGATGGTGTGCAACCTTGAACTGTCCATGACTTCATTCTATTTCTGGTTTTGGACAGTGCCATCCGTGATTGTTTCCCTGAGCTGTTATGCCTGGTAAGTCCTTAACCTTTATCATTGTCTCCCCTTACATACATGACCTTCACACCTGCCCTCAAGCCTTTTGGGTCTTGTATAGATTACACGTGTACATAAGACCCTCATGCATTTTAGAGGATAAGGATTCCTGAAAAAGTCTCAGAGATTATCCGTGGAATGATGTTCACACATATTCACATACACCACACATAAACAGAGTTGCATGTAACAGAGATTTCCAGGACCCCATGATGAAGATGTTCACTGTAAACTCTCCCAGAGAATTTTCAGAGTCATTTCACATTTGGTCTCTGATGCTTCATCCCACCCCATCTTGTTTATCTTGTTGGTCATCTGATATAACTTCCCTTCTCTTCACTTCTGATCTCTTCTTCCCTTCTCAAGGATGGCCAAGAATTACCACCTCCAAATATTGGTGATGTTGAGATCCCTGAGTTAATAAAACCCAGCATGGTGAGGAAGAGGGCCAAGCAAGATTTGGGATGTTGCAAGGGAGAGTCTGTTAACTGCATGGGTCTAAGTTGCCTTTTGATTTCAGGAAAGTTATAAAGGAACTGAGATGCTAAAGAATCTCGTCCTGCAATTCCTGCAGCAGTAAGTGCCCCTGAGACCATGAGGAGGTGGAGGGCTGGATGGGCTGGGCCATCCAGTAACAAGTATTCTCATGGTTTGAAGGAGTGTTCAAGTCTCATTTGGAGCCCAGACCATAGAGATAGCCTGTCCTCCTTGTTCCCCCACAGGTATTTCTTGATCTATGACTCTGGAGACCGACAGGGTCTCCTTGGTGCTTACCATGATGAGGCCTGCTTCTCCCTGACCATTCCCTTCAACCCTGAGAACCCAGGCCCGTGAGTATCACAGCTTACACTGGTCAGGGGCCATGTGGGTCCCCAGAACTAGGCCAGTTCTTGGAGACACCCACACTGGCTATACTACCACCTCCTGATCCCGTTTTCCTCATAGGAGCAGCTTGTGTAAGTACTTCAAGGAAAGCAGGAATATGAAGAAGCTCAAGGACCCTTGTAAGTGTGTATGGGCAAGACTGGGCAGGGTAGTAGGTGTGAAAGGCCAATCAGAGGGAGCATGGTCTATCTTCACCTCTTCTCCCTGCCACAGACCTGCGGAGGAAGTTGCTGAAGCACACAAAATGTGATATTGTGAACACCCTCAGCTTGTTGCCCAAAACTCAGCATGATCTCAGCTCCTTCCTGGTGGATATGTGGTTCCATACGGTGAGCCCTTGCCTCCTCCCTCAGGCAGACCAGGGGGATCTGAGGTGGGGAGGAGGTAAAGGGATCCTTAGCACCTGAGTTCTTCCCTTTCAGGAAATGATGATCTGCTTTTCTGTCAATGGGATATTCAAGGAAGGTGAGTGTCTTGTACAGTCTTCTTCCCGAAACTCCTGTTGCTCCCTCTCCCGGATGGGCTGCCTCTCAGAACTCTCTCAGCCTCTGTTCTGTTCCTTGTCCTCCTGTCCTTCCCTCTGTATTCTCCTGCCCAAATACCATCCTGGTCTGACCTAGCTCCATACCTTTCTGCCTGTGCAGCTTGGGCTTTAGGGACATGGACTATGGAGTTCGAGGGTACTCATCTCAGGTTATCTTGTGACCTTAGATTGGCTACTTAAGATTTCAGTTTTCTCATTTGCAAAATGAAGCTAATAATACCCATCTCAGACTACCGTGAAATAGGAGTCAAGTGAGCCTGTAAAAAGTTCTTGTCATAGGACCCATGATAATGATAGGGACCTTATCACTGGAAGAAGATTTTTCCTGTTGTTGCACTCCCCCTTCCCACCACACCCTCCACTGCAAGTGAACAGTTGTCCTGGTCTGGCTCCCTTCAGCATGAGTATCTAGTAAAACCCTGACTGAAGAAAGCTATGTGAGTATGTACGTCATATGCAAGTCTAAGTGGGTTCAGTCAGCCCTCTATATCCATGGGTTCTGTACCCATGGACTCAACCAATCACAGATTAAAAATACTTAAAACACAACAGGCAATAGACTTAATGATCTTATTGGTGCTTTCAAAGAATCAGCTTTTGATTAAAAAAAAAGAAAACACAATAAAAGTAATACAAATTTGAAAATACAGTTATTATTTATATAGCATTTATATTATATTAGGTATTATTAGTCATCTAGAGGTGTTTTGAAGTGTATGGAAGGATGTCCATAGGTTATTTGCAAGTTTTATATAAGGGACTTGAGCACCCATGTATTTTGGCATGTCGGGGTAAGACATCCTGGAACCAATTCATTTGTGGATACTTATGGTTGACTGTATTGTTTGCTGTTCTTGAAGTTGAAGGAAATTCTCAAGGAGATGTTCTTGCCTTCACCCGGACCTTCATCTCTACCCCTGCCAGCAATTCGAGGTCAGTGTTACAGGTTGAAAACATCTGTCCCATTCTGATACTAGCAGTGTGGAAATATGAAGATACAGTTTTCAGGGTAGTCTCCATATTGTGGAAGGCCAATAAGTAGATCCAAAGAGAAGTTTAGGGTTGGGGGTATCATGGATTTAAAGTGTGGACTCAGGAGTCATAATATGGCTTTTCTTCTTAATCCTAACACTCACTTATTGCTTGCTCTTGATCATGTTATGTCACCTGTCTGTATGCACTTTCTTGGGCTGTTGTACTGGGTAAATGCACTGTGATTAAATCTACAAATCTAGTCAAACATGTAGACAAGCTCTCTAAAGATGTATTTTGTGCTAGGAATAGAGGGTACTGGCCAAGGAATTTGTGAGGTAGTTACAGTAGTGATATAGAAAGAATTTAGCTTCTGAATGGCAGTGGTTAAAGAGGATCCTCTTGCTGGAGTTGTGAAGTCGTCAACCTTTTTTTTTAATTTTTATTTAACTTTATTTATTATTATTATCATTATTATTTTTCCATTTGATCAGAGAGAGACAGAGAGAGAGAGAGGGGTGAGAAAGCAAGCCACCAGGTCCGAGACTTGAACTGTGGTCGGCCATGTGGGAGACCAGCACCTTTAACCACCATGCCACTTGCCAGCCCGTGAAGTTGTCAATCTTTCCAGGCATTTGAGGGTCCATTTTCTCTCTAGTCTATGCATCGTGAATGACGAACTGTTTGTGAGGAATGCCAGCTCCAAGGAGACCCAGAGCGCCTTCTCCATCCAGGTGCCCACACCCTGCTCCAGCTCTGTGCCTTCCCTCTCTCAGGAGCAGCAGGAAATGGTACAGGCTTTCTCTACACAGTCTGGAATGAACCTCGAATGGTCTCAGAAGTGAGTGCTGAGTGTGAATAAGGAATAGGGTGGGCTGAGAAGAGCAGAGGAGTAAATACTGGAAACTTATATGCAATTAGGAAAAATAAATATGTGGATATTTTGCTTCTAGAAAAAAAATCAGTGGGCCCACAAAAAAGTATCATACTTTTATACTAATACATGTAAATAATTTACAAAATAGTATAATGTTTAAATGACATTATTTTTCATATGGACAATCTGAAAGAATTCACCACAACAAATTACTAGAACTAATGAGTGAGTGCAGCAAGGTTACAGGATGCAATATCAATATATAAAAGTCACTTGTACCTTTATGTACTTAGAATGAATAATCTAAAATGAAATTAAGAAAAAAATCACTTCTGTTTTTTCTGCCTCGAATTTTAGTGGGCATAAATGTTACTGGCAGACATTTTATTTTATTTTTTTTGCTGGGTCTTTCTTTATATTACAGTAGTGCTCATACTGGCACACATGTCCCAGAAAAAAAAAAAAAAAACGTAACAGCTGTTGCAGTGGCATTTCTTGGTCAGCAAGTCTGCACTGTGGTGGTAGCGAAGATCACCTAGTCTTATTTCACCACAGGTGCCTTCAGGATAATGAGTGGGACTACTCCAGAGCTGGTCAGGTCTTCATTATGCTCCAGGTGAGGAATGGGAATCAAGTGGGTAAAAGATTGATGTTTCTGGACCTTCAAGAAGGCCAGTAAGGTGGAGGCTAAGAGGCCTGAGGATGGAATTTAGGGCACCTGGCTCTTCTGACATCCCAACTCCTTCCCTCCAGACCAAGGGTAAGATCCCAGAGGAGGCCTTCAAACAAATCCCCTAAAAGAAGCCCTTGGATATCATCTTCATCTTCACCTTCATCATCTTTGCTTCTCTTTTCACCAACCTAAGGCCATGACCATGGCTGGGGTTGGAGGCCTCCCTGACCAAGAAGCCAAAGTTCCCTTGTGAGCCAGGTAACATAACCATCTAAATGACCAGTTGCTTTGTATATTTTCCTCACTCATGGTCTCTGTTTATTTTCACAATAAAGAGTGATATTGCATGTTGTATGTTGTGTGTCCTGGATCATTTATCCCCTGCCCCAACCACAAGTCGATGGGTAGACCAGGACTGAAAGTCCTGTGGGTCTTTCCTTCCCTCTGCCATGTCCATCCCTGGCTGACCAATGCAGATACATAAGACTTGCCACTAGAGGTAGTTGGTCAATAAACCATGATGGAAAAGGACACACAGTACTTCCAGGGATTGGGCTTTGGAGATACTGTGGCTCAGTCAGATGCTCCACTTGGAGGCCCACAGAAGCAAGCATGTCACTTGGCACAACAGCAGCTTTACAGGAATGCCTACTGGTTAGCAGAGGCTCTGCAAGAAAGGAAGGTGAAGATTCACATACCTTACTTCTTATTCCCAGTAATTTGAACAATTTCAAAGGCCACACAGGTGAATGGGAAAGGCCTTTCCACAATTTTCACCATGCTTCCATCTGTCTTTTCATCAACCATACTGACCCTTCTCTTCCTGAAGATACAATGTGTGAGGACTCCCATGTTAGCACATGCAGGAAAAAGGAAAGTCAGCCTGTCCTTCCAGCTCATTCCTCAGAGAACTGACACAAATCCATTTCCTTGAGAAGGTTCAGCCATTTATTTTCACTTATAAACAAAAAATAATTACACAGAATCTCACATTATGACCAGTTCTGTGGGACCTTTTGGGACAACTGGCAATTAGCATCTCCATATTGCAGGCAATAGTTGAACAGAACATTTGCACAATTTATTTTCTGCACTTCTGTAATGCTTGCATTTTAGAAAACAAGCAGGCATATATTTTTTTTCTTTTTTCTTTTTTTGGAGAGGTTTTTGCTATAGGGCGCGCGCGCTCGCCAGACAGACAGAGAGAGACAGAGAGATAGAAAGTGAGAAATCACCCCCCAGGGGGGATGGCCACGCTGCAATCCCTTCCCCTCCATTCTCCTCTCGGGATCTTGGGCACGCACACACACGCGCCCGGCGTGAGTTTAAGCCGCCGGGTCCGGGACTCGAACCGTGGTCAACTACGTGGGAGTCCAGCAACATAGCCATTATGCTAACTGCTGGTCCCACAAGCAGGCATATTTTTTAAAGTTAATAGTGGTACCAAATTTTCAGGTTACAATCCTATAAGTGATGATATTATGAGAGACCCCAGTTTACGAATTATGCCTCCATTTTCATGTTTGGCATAAGTTATTTCCCATGACTTGCCACTTTTCATTTTTATGCACATTTACACTACAGAGCCATATATTGGAGTGTGATTTTCCTAAAAATACGAACTAAGATGATAGTTGTGATTACTCAAAGAATAATGTCGACCTTGTTCTTCCATGTAGTACCTCAATCATCAAAGACAAATTTCTGTACTTCACTGAACCTCAGTTTTCTCACTCAGGGAACAGACAGACTGGACACTTCTCAGCCTTGTTGTGAGGAACAGAGACTGTGATGGTTAATTTGGGGTGTCAATTTGACTGGTTTGAAGGACGACTTGCAGGCTTGTGAGATGTTGTTTCTAATTATGCCTGTGAGTGTTGCCTGACAATATTGTCATGTGATTCAGTGGGCTGAAAGAGGAAGACCTGCCTTCAATATTGGCAGGCACTATCCAATAGGTTGGGATTCTGGGAGGAACAAAGAGATGAAGTGGGATTCTATATTTTTTCTCCCTCCTTTGAGAGTGTACTGTGTGTTCCACTCCTGCAAATTCTGCCTGCATCACTCCTGATCCTCCATTCAGCCCTTGTCTTCATTTGTTCCTGCCAGCTCCCAGTCCCTGCACCCCTCCTGCCAGATAAACTCCAAGTCCTTTAACCTTTGGACTCTGGACCTATATCAGAGTGGTTTAAGTGGCCACCTGACAGGTCCCTTCAGTTCTCGGACTGGTGCTTCACCAGCTTTACTTCTTTAGAGTCTTCTGTGGGCCTCCATCAGGCCTTAGACTGAAGCTGTACTGCTTCCCTACTTCAGAATCTTTCAGTTATTGCTCCAGCTTACAGACAGGCTACTGTGGACTTCACCTTTTTATCATGTGAGAGAATTTCTATAAATTCCTTTGTTTTATATATATATATATATATATATATATATATATATATATGCACACACACACACTATATATATATATATATATATATATATATATATATATAATTATATAATATATATGATATATATATTGTTAGTTCTGTTTTTTTTTTTTTTTTCTGGAGAACCCTGACCAATACAGAAATGATCTAATGTGTTTTTGAACAATTGCAGAGTATCTGGCTCAACTCAAGCTCTCTTAACTGCCTGGGTCCCCTTGTGAGAGACCATGAAAACCATTGCATGGCCCCTCTACTTCCACTCTGTAAATCCTTAGGCTTCCATACCTTTGACCTTTTTTCTTTGCTTCCTTCCTTTCTTTCTTTTTTTTTTAAGTATAGCAAAGTGGGGAGTTTATTGAAGGAGAGGAAAGGAAAAACAGCTCTCAAGAATGGAGGTGTAACCAGCAGTTAGCGTAATGGCTATGTCGCTGGACTCCCACGTAGTCAACCGCGGTTCGAGTCCCAGACCCAGTGGCTTAAACACGCCGGGCGCGTGTGCGTGCGTGCCCAAGATCCCAAGAGGAGAATGGAGGAGAAGGGATTGCGGCGTGGCCATCCCCACTGGGGGGTGATTTCTCACTTTCTGTCTCTCTGTCTCTCTCTGTCTGTCTGGTGAGCACACATGCCCTATAGCAAAAACCTCTCCAAAAAAAAAAAAAAAAAAAGAATGGAGGCGTCCCGGAAAATGGGTTGCTGAGGAGGAGCTGGGGTCAGGGGCTTTTATCTGGGTCAGTGGGTCCTTGATCAGGCTTGTTCTAGGTGGGGCTCACGCATGCATTCCTCTCTTAGTGGGGGGAGGAGCACATGCTGGATGGATTCAGTTATTCTTCTCCTAATTTTGGAGTAGGTATGAAGACCAGGAGATTCTTTGTCTAGAGACTTTGGGCCATAAAACCATTATTTTATCCTCTTCCCAAATGTGGTGGGTCCTGGAAAAAAGTCTTTGTTTTAGGTCTAGGTCATGCTGCCTAGATCAGTCATTGAGTAACTGCTGCAAGTCATCTCTCCTGAACAAGCAGCTGAGCTGCTTTTTCTCCATCTTAAAACTCAGCCATTTTGTGATTCCATTTTGGGCCTATACCCTAACTATATTTTTAGGATTCCTGTCTCCTACCTCATTGTCCCTTCTGCAGAGGAATCCCCAACTGCTGTTAGGGGGAGTAGGGGTTGAAGGCCACTCTGACTTCTTCCTGCTAATATTGGGCGATGATGTGAAAGGGAGTGAGGAAGGCAGCAGTTAAGGATCCTCTACCAGAGATCTATCTATAGGTCTGTGCTAGAAGTCATGATGGGTGTTTACAGGAGCCTTTGTCCCAACCACCATTTGTAGCCTTATGAATTCTAAATGAAAAGAGTAATTCATTATAATAATAATGTAATAGACAAAGAAATCTAGCTATTTGTATTGCATACACTTAAAGAAAACAACCAAAATTGTGACTGATGGCATCACATCAGTTCAATTAACTTCAGAACATTTATTAACAAAACCTTAATTTTACCAAAATTTTTTTTTGAGAGGTTTTTCGCTATAGGGCGCGTGCGCTCGCCAGACAGACAGAGAGAGACATAGAGACAGAAAGCTAGAAATTACCCCCCAGGAGAGATGGTCACGCCGCAATCCCTTCTCCCCCATTCTCCTCTCGGGATCTTGGGCACGCACGCACACGCGCCTGGCGTGAGTTGTAAGCCACCGGGTCCGAGACGCGAACCGCGGTCGACTACGTGGGAGTCCAGCGACATAGCCATTACACTAACTGCTGGTTCCCAATTTTACCAAATTTTATAACTTAGACTCTTTCACTGTAACTCAAGCCTTCAACAACATGCTGTTGTTAACAAAACCTTAATTTTATCAAGCTTTATAACCCTTAGACTCTTCCAGTATAACTCAAATCTTTAACAACATGTTGTAGACTTGTAGTTTTTGTCTCCGTTTTCTTTACCTTGGCAATTTTCCTGAAGACAAAAGCTTTACCATACAAAATTCTTTCTATATTAAAACCTTTCCTTTTAGGTCACCTCTTCCTGCTTACTATTATTTTCCCTTGTTTCTTCTTATGAGTGTACTTTTAGAAACAACCTTAACCTCTGGTTTAGACATAAATTATTTTTTAAAAAAACTTAATTCTTACTTGTCACTTTAAGGGTTACCTGAAGCTAATCCAGTGAGATTGTCAGATGTCCAAGGGGAGCCAGTGGGGTCTTGGGCCCAATAAATGCTCAGTTTCAGAGGCCAACATGGACTCAGAAGTCCTGAGCTCCCTTCAGAGCTCAGGGCATTCCCATATCTAGTGACAAACTCCACATTTGGGGATGAGGCCCCAATGGGGGGAACGTGAGGATACCAGTCATGGGCATTGTCTAGTAACCAGGCTGCCCATACTGGAAATATTTAATCTTTTCCAAGGTAAAGGCTCTGATCTGGTCTTTTTCCAGATCCTGCCCTTGGTGTAAGCTCCCAGTCTTCAGGATTACTATTGACTTTTGGATGCTTTTTAAGTAAAGCTAAAGGTTAAGGTGAACTGCCAATTTGTTAAAGCACTTCTGAGTTATTTAAGAATATTCCTAGATCTATTCTGGTCTGTGAGAGATACTGCACTGAAAAGAGAACCTTAACTCCAATAGATCCTGTTTTTTATCTCCTGTAAGGAGCAGATGAGTATTGTCAGAAGAGTGGATCCCAGTTTACAGATGTTACAAAGCATCTGCCTTATTGACTATACAAAAGCTCTAGATGGAGAATGCAATCATAGTTTAAACTTTCATTTTTATGGCTAAGCCTCCTGATTATCTAACTCATATTGAGGTAAGGCCTAGATATATCCCAGTCTCTGAGAATGTAGACAAGGGGAGAGTCCAAAGGGAAAGAAGTTTAATGGAAGAGAAAACAGAAGGAGTGCTAGAAGGCAGGAAGGCAGCCAGGAGCTCTGGCCTTCATTTGTCCTACCCTGTGTCTTGAGACTCCTGCCTTACCAGGTTCCTGGACAGGAGATTCCCTAGTTTTTGTTCCTGATATGGAGGCCTATCCAAAGTCAGTTCTGGTATCCTCATTATAGGGTTGAATGTATATCCTATGTGGAAATGTCTGGCCAGTCTGAATTTATCTTTTGCTGCTTGTTAAGCAAGTGTTCCAAGGGAGAAACTAGAGAACTTTAAACTTAAGGGCAGGTGGGTTGTAAGGGGATTTTTCTAAAGAGAATCTCTAATGGGAGTGCCTTCAAAGAGGTTTTACCAACTACCCATGTTTATCTCTTCCACCCTAGAGAATCTGTTATCTCCTGGAAGAGCTATCAAGCTTATAAACTTGTATGTAGAATTACAGCTATCCATATTGACCAGGACTTTTAATTTTTAAGAACCTTAACTTTTAGTATATATCAATACCTATGAACATGTACAAACAAACGACAACAAAAACTTGGAAAATTTCCCAATGTAGAACTGAACGATCTTATTAACAGACCAACACGTTATCTTTCATTCCTACAAAGTTTAAAAGACCAACAATACAAATAATCCAATAAGGTTAATTTAATAATGAGAGCTATAAGGAGGACTCAGGAAGAACCTGGTGGCCATGATCTCCATGACTCCATGCTTAATACTGGATTATCAATTTTACCTCTTTGGTGCATAGCATTGCTTCTTAAATAGATTTTTCTCAGGTAATTTGACATAAATTAATCTCGTGGAATTTATCCAAATTACAGATTTTAACAATTTACATTTGATTTTAGACAATGGCCAGGAAGTATTACATAGCTTAACAATTTTAGTAATGGCTACTTAGCATTCAATTCTGCCCAAACATTTCCTTGTTTCTGGTCAATTCTGGTTCTGTTAATGGTTGGCTTAGAAACTTAGAAAATCAATCAGTTTCTTCATAGAAAATGTATTTTTTACCCAGTTGAATGATTAGATTATCAGAAACCTGTACTTGTAAGAGTACATCCTCTTTCCATCCTCTTTGTGAGTTCCCTGAAAGACATAACGTTAGGATTATAACCATTTGCAAAAAGCTCTTTGAAAGGCATTAAATAAAACAATTAACTATGGACAATAAGACTTGAATCAATCAGTTAAATATCTGACTGAAATTCACAACTGACAAATATATATCTGTGACATACTCCAGTTTAATATAACTTACAACATGACTGCTAAATATCATATAGTTTTCTGGGAATTTCAAATTATTTTGGAACACAATGTATATATAATTATGAACATACATACATAACATCTTTTTTTAAGGATTACTTTATTAAATTTATTTATTTATTTAGTTAGTTAGTTATTTTGACCAGAGTGGGACAGAGAAAGAGAGAGAGAGAAAGTGAGAAAGCAAGCCACCAGGTCCGGGACTCAAACCATGGCCAGCCATGTGGGAGTCCACCACGCCACCTGCTGGTCCCCATACATAACATATCTATATATATTACTCAAATATAATGCATATAAAATTAAACTATTCAATTTTACAATAGTTAAATTGTATAGTTCCCAATATTATTTAACATATTAAAATAGCCTGATTGGTGTTAACATCTCCCTTTAGGGTGTTTCAAGGGCCCTCTGTAAACATCTAAAGGTTATTTTGAGTTTGAAGAACTTAATTTAGAATTTGATTTTGGGGAAGTATTGTCAAAGACAGCAAAAATACTCCACAGGCCTTCTTGAAGAGACACCTTCATGGCTCCTGCGGTCTAGCCATTTTGGGGGAAAAAGAGAGATGAAGATTTCCCACTGATAATTCAGCCTCCAGCACACAAAACTCACGTGATTGAACTTCAAAGTTTGGGAAGAAACCGACCATCCACCAGATGACTAGAAGTTGCTGCAGCACCACAAGAAATATGGGAAAGCAGGAAAATACCTCTCCTCCTAGGGAATAGGATAACTCCTCTTCATCCACACACAGTTCAATGGCAATCATGGAAATGTCTGATAAAGAATTTAGGACATTCATAATGGCAAAGCTAACAGAGATGGAAGAGAAGAGAGACAATGAACTGCAGAAGAGGAAGGAGAAAGGAGTTGATGAGTTCCAGGAGGTGAGGAAATTCATGCAAGATCTAAAAGAGGAATTTCACACTTTACAAAAGAATCAAATGGAACTGTTAGAGATGAAAGCTATAATAAAGGAAGTCAAAATCTCCCTTGAAAGTACTAAAAGCAGACTAGATCATACAGAAAATAGAATCTCAGATGTAGAAGAGAAAATTGCTGGCCTAGAAAAATCCACCACGGAGAATGAGAAAATTGCCCAAAAATTTGAGAATAATATACGAGAAATCCTAGATACCATCAAACGTCCAAACATCCAGATAATAAGCATCCCAGAAGGCAAAGAGACTCATAAGGGCATTGATAATCTATTCCATGAAATCCTGCAAGAAAACCTTCCAAACCTAGAAAGGCACTCAAAGATTCAGTCCCAAGAAATACAAAGGACCCCAAATAAAATCAACCCAAGAAGATCTTCTCCAAGACACATTATAGCCAGATTGACCAAAACCACAAAGACAAAATACTAAGACTGGCAAGAGAAAAATGGCAAGTTATCTACAAAGGATATCCCATCAGACTAACAGCAGACCTGTCATTAGAAACAGTGCGAGCGTGGAAAGAATGGGAAAATATATTCAAAGTGTTAAGGGAAAAGCTATTTCAACCAAGAATACTGTACCCAGCAAGATTATCATTCATTTGGGAAGAAAAGACACAAACATTCTCAGATAAACGAAACCTGAAAGAATTTACCAGCACCAGACCAGATCTCCAGGAAGTTCTTAAGGGAGTGCTATGTCAGTAAAATTAAATGCAGACACACACACACAGAAATAAGAGTTCAAAAACTAAGAAACTTAATTGTAGGGACAAAGTCTGTAGTTGAATATTATATCCCAGAATTCAATCTGGAAGACTGAACCACAACAGAAGAAAGATAAAGTACATGAGACTGAACTGATGAAACAGCATTCTGTGACTTGACTAAAATATTGCCGCTTTTCTTCTAAGCTTTGTTGTACAGTTTTAAGGATTTTTGTCCTGTCTTGAGCTGTCAATAGGTTCATGTACCTACTATTTGAACAGAATACTAACCTGTTTCTAGGCTTTAAGTTTCAAGGAAATATCCTTACCAATTCAAAACTGCTTTTCATGAAATTACCAGCTGAACTTGCTATTAAAAGTAGTTAGATTACTTATGATATTGTGTAATCAACAAAATGTTGGGGGAAAAGGAATTGAAGACAACTGTAGACAGTAGAGATAGTGTAATAAGAGAATGGGAAAGAGCAGAGGATCAGACACGGTTTATTCTAGATGGGAAACCACATTTAGTATGTTGTGATGATGCTCAGGGAATGAATGTAAATTAATTTTAAAAAACGTTTCACAAAAAAAGACACTAAAACTGTTCTTATAGAAATTAAAAAAAATGAGTATTCAATGACTGCAGTATGCTATGTAGCCCCAGCTAAGTACTACTTTATAGTATGTTCATTCTATTCACTGAGGTTTATGCCTAAAGTCAGACTTGGGTTCATGTATATGTATATATCAGCTGCACTTGCTATTGCAAATCTTTAGACTAATTAAGTTCATTAGCAAATCAATTAAATGGGGTGGGGGGAAAGGCATAGAAAGCAACCATGGATACCAGAGACAATGTGGGAGGAGGGTGGGACAGGGCAGAGGGTGAGGGATAGGGAATCAAGGATGGCAAAAAAAAAAAAAAAAAAAAAAAAAAAAAAAAAAAAAAAAAGCAGAATATACCAGACATAAGAAATGGAAAATTATTTGTTGATAACACGTATGTTGATGTGCTTGATTGAGCCAATATACAGTGTATTCTGTATGGAAAATTCATTTTGTATGCTGTAATGATGTATAGCGAATTAATGTAAAAAATAAATTTAAAGAAAAGAAAAAATAAAAGATAGCAAAAATACTTGACTTAACTGTGAGCAGAAAATTAAAGTTAAATGTTCCCCAAGCACCTTAGGAATGAAAAAGGGTTAACTTAGTATTTCTTGGCACCAAAACTAAAGCCAGAAGAATCTAATCATGAATCCATTTTCTTGTTATCTAACAAGGTAACTACGTAAAATACAACGCATAACACAGAAATACCGGCTGTCTCATTAAACCAACCATATTAAGATAAACATGATGCTGCCTGATTAAAACCCTGGACAAAAGATACATTGGAAATCATGAAGATTTTCACTTACTAAACTTTTTCTATTACCATATTTGCTTTATTATTATTATTATTATTTTAAACATTTGATCACTATGCATCATTGGGATTACAAAGAGAATTTACCCAACATGAAATACACCTCAGACTAGCCCAGTTGAGAATACTATACGCGTTATCATCAACAGGTAATAATCCATTTCTGTGTCCCACAAATGTCTTGCCTCTCTATTTTTTCTCACTGATTTCCTTCCCTATACTCTTCCCTTCTCCCACCCTCCTTCCACATTATCTCCAGTCCATAAGTATTTTCACTGCTTTTATGTCCTCCAATCTTTCAATCTCTACTATAAAGTATGAACAGTCAGTATATTATTAAGTGGGTACATACAATATCTCTCTTCGCTTTCTTCACTCAGCAATAAATCTTCCATATTTGACCACTTTCTATCAAATGCCAGGGTCTTGTTTTTTATGTGTGAATAGTATTCCATAGAGTATACATGCCATACTTTTTCAATCCATTCATCTGTTTGTAGACATTTGTGTTGGTTTCATGTCTTAGTAATCATGAACAATGTCACAGTGAACCTTGATGTGCAAGTGCTTTCCTGACCGAGCATTCTCCTGTCCTTTGGGTAGATACCCAGAAGTGGAATTGCTGGATCATATGGTAGTTCTATTTGTAGGTCTGAGAGAAACCTCTATATAGTTTTCCACAGTGGCTTGACCAATTTACATTCCCACCAACAGTGTAGGAGAGCTCTCCTTTCACTAACATTTATCATTTTTTTGTATTTTTAATCTTTGCCATTTAGACAAGGGTTAAGTTGTATCTCATTGTGGTTTTGATCTGCATCTCCCTTATAATGAAGGATGTTGAGCATTTCCTCGTGTACTTTTTGGCTGTTCATATGTCTTCCTTAGAGAGTTTTTTGTTCAGCTCATTTTCCTATCTTTTAATGGGGTTAATAATTTCTTTTTGGGTAAGCCACTTCAGTTCCCTGTGTATTCTGTTTACCAGTCCCTTATATGAGGCATAGTTTACAAAAATATTGTCCCATTCCAAGAGTGGTCAATTCACACTAATTACTGTGTCCTTTGCTGTGCAGAAACTTCTCAATCTGGTGCAATCCCACTTGTCTATTTTGGCGATGATTGCCTGTGCTTTGGGGGTCTTACTTAAGAAGTCTTTGTCTATCCCCAATGTCTCTGAGTTTCCCGTGTTTTCCACCAGTAGTTTCGTAGTTTGAGATCTTAGGTTCAGATCTTTAATCCATTTTGAGTTGATTTTTTGTTAATGGTGAAAGATGAGAATCCAGTTTCATCTTTCTGCAGGTGAATACCCAGGTTTTTCAGCACCATTTGCTAAAGAGGTTTTCTTTTTCCCACTAGGTTGACTGGTATCCTTTGTCAAAGATCAGTTGGCTGTATGTTTTGGGGTTTATTTCTGGGGACTCTATTCTATTCCATTGGACCACCTGTCTGTTTTTGTGCCAGTACAATGTTGTTTTAATTATTACAGCTTTATAGTATATTTTGGGGTCAGGGAGTGAAACGTCACCCACTCTGCTCTTCTTGCATAGGATTGCTTTGGCAATATGAGGTCTTTTATGATTCCAGAGAAATTCTATGATTGTCTTTTCTAGATCTGTGAAGAATGTCTCTGGTAATTTGATTGGAATTGCATCAAATATACAGATTAATTTGGGTAGAATTGCCATTTTGATTATATTAATTCTTCCAATCCAGGAACATGGGATGTCCTTCCACTTTTTTGGGTCATTTTCAATATCTTTTTGAAGAGATTTGTAGTTTGCTTTGTAAAGGTCTTTGTCTTCCTAGGTTTATCCCTAGGTATCTTATATATTTTGTGGCTATAGTAAAAGGGATTCCTGGGACCAGCAGTTGGTGTAATGGCTATGTCGCTGGACTCCCATGTAGTTGAGCAAGGTTTGAGTCCTGGACCCGGTGGCTTAAAATCACACCAGGCACATGTACGTGCGTGCCCAAGGTTCCGAGAGAAGAATGGAGGAGAAAGGATTGCGATGTGCCCATCCCCCCGGGGGGGTGATTTCTCTCTTTCTGTCTGTGTCTCTGTCTTCCTGGTGAGTGTAAGCGCCCTATAGCAAAAAGCTCTCCAAAACAAAGTGTGGGGGGGAATTCCTTTCTTCAGTTCTACCTCGTTCAACTTGTCATTCATATATAAAAATGCTATAGATTTTTGGATGTTGATTTTGTATCCTGCCAGTTTACTGTATTAATTTATTACTTCAAGAAGTAAGCCTACATTCACATTTTCTCTAAATCATGTACATCCTACCTATACTACGATTTGAGGCACAAATCAAGAAAGACTTAACTTAGAACATGCTTGAAATGTACCCCAAACCCCATGAGAATAGGTGATATAAAACACTGCAGTGTGAGGGCCAAGGAAAAGGGCAATTAAGGAGGTATCCCCAAAGGGCCAATAAGCAAATTTCTATTCCTATCAGAGAAACAGAAGAGGAAAATCAGCCTGGCAAGGGCAATATTATGAGATCCTCTCAACAATGCTAATCCAATTTATACAATATGCATGCTGAAGGTGAGGGAGTCCTGATTATTTTACCTAAGGCATAGTTTTCTCTTTCTGAGTATTGGTTGATCAGTATCAGGGGAATAAAGGAGGATTGTTTAGCAGAGATTTTACAGCCTCTAGAAAGAGGATATCTCACTTATTTTGATTACATCCATATGAAGAAGAAGACAGACTCTCTGGGCTTAAGGGATAGAGAGCAAAGGGACTTCTCACACCCTCATCAGGAAGTCAGAAAGAACTTTAAGTCTCAGAGCCTTCCAGTGCCCCAGAGAGTTTTACCCTGAGCCACTGCTTTCAATTCCTCAGAGGTGTTTAGTTTCTTCCATGCAACAGTTGGAGTCCCTAGTCCCAGGACCCTGTAGGCCCACAGAGTAGACAAGGAGTGTTTTGACACACTTCAATGCGTCTACACAAGTTACTGGAAATGCTCTGTTCTTGAGTCATCAGTCTTGGGGACTGAGGGACTACAAGCAGCAATACTCCCTTGCCCGTGGATATGGGAAAAAAACTGAAGAACAGAGGGGGGCCCTTTTTGACACCTTGGTCGGACAGTCAGGAGGTGGTATCCACTCCTGGAACGTTCAAAATGTACCAGAGCATAATTCTGGGCTTCATCAATTGTTCCAAGAGCTTTTACCTCTCCATGAGACAGTCAGGACCCTAGAAATGAAACCAAGTCACCAAACAGCCAACATTCTCACCACTATAAACAGTAACAAGGGATTGGTTGAAGGCTTCTCAGCAAGTCTCATATCTGAGTCTTTATACCGGCAACCATCCTTGTGGTTTATTTGGTTGACAGATGCCTGGTTTTGGTGGATAGCTGAGATAGATACAGTCTAAGGACAAGAGAATCCCCTGAAATTAAAATAAAGAATAGAGTCTTCGATGCTTACCTTTCCCTTGTAAAGAAGGGTAGTTGAGATGAATTTCCCAGCCAATGCACCAAAATATGATGCAGGAATGCAGAGGAGCAAAGGTGATGGGGCCCTACATGCACAGTGAGACTCAGGTTTTTGTCCCATGCGCCAGAAGAATTAGAGACGTAGACATATAGAGTAGGTGTAGCAAAGCGGGAAGTTTATTGGAGAGGGAAGGAAAAACAGAGCTCCCAAGAAAATGGGAGGGGTCCCAGAAAATGGGTTGCCCTCTTTGACCTTTCTTCTAGCCAGCTTAGATGCCAAGGTCTTCATTTCCCTTATCCTCCTGCTGCCAATTTCTAGAATTTTCTTTTGTCCCATTCTCCCAGAAAGTCTCTCTCTCTCTCTTTCTCTCCATATCCCTGTGTATATGTGTGTGTGTGCGTGTGTGTGTACATGCATCACTTAACAAGGTGACAAATTTTGACAAATCTGTAGTTAGGAAGTTAAGTAATTTCATCATTATGTGAACATCATAGAGTGTACTTGCATAAATCTAAGTAGTAAAGCCTACTACAAACTTAAGCTATATTATTAGGTTATCGGGAAAGTCACGATGTATTTTTCTATGCAAAAATGTGTCATGACTTTCCCGATGACCCAATCATATATAGCTTATTATAATCTATTGTAACTTCATTGGATCACCATCATAAATACTATTTGCCATTACACAGAACAGGACTTTATGCATGTGTATACACACATCACACAGAGACACATACGTACACACATTTCTATGCAAAATTTTCTGAAGGACATGTTCTTTTAAGTGCAAATGATGAGGCAAAGTGTATGCTTTGCAAGATTATTTATGAAGTTGTAGGGGATAAAAGAGGTACTCTCATGCGTTGTTTCTGTGCTCGTGAATTGGCACTGCCATTCTGTAGAATCATTTGGAACAATTTAATCATGAATGCAATGCATAAATATGCATGTATTCACTTTTTTATATAAATGTAATCATAATGCAGCTATATATTGTATCCATTACATTTAGCTGTCAAATATTGACATAAAGTTATTTATAATACTTGTTCCAGCTTTATTGAGATATAGTTGACAAAAATAGTATATATATGTGTGTGTGTGTGTTTAAAATGTACAATGAGATGGTTTGATATATGTACATATTGTGTAATGATTACCACAATCAAATTAATTAACACCTCAGTCGCCATGCAAAGGTTTTTTTTTCTCATTTACATCCATCATTATACAACTTTATAGCACACAATATGGTTTTTGAATGTATGCATATAATGCCCAACAATATGATCAAGAGTATTACCATATACATAATTTTCAACAGAAAACTTTTACAATGCTATCTTGTACAAGGAATAAAAGAAACTAGCAAAACAGACCACAATAACATGATTCTTCTCCAAAGCTATACTCAGGACCCCTACCCTGAGAAGTATTTTTATGTCATCTCTGTCATCTGCCTTACCCAGGCCTTCCACATCTTTTGATGATAACTCTGATGACTTGATGATCTCAAACCACTACCATACTTGGAAGAATTTGATGACCAAAATATTAATCTGAATGTATATTTTATAAATTAACTTTAATTTTTGATACATGATTTTTGTAATTTTTACTGACTTTATTTTTAAATGTAATATGTAAGATATGCAAATTAAAGTTATCAAGTGGGAGTCTAAAAAAATAATAATGAGGGGTCAGCAGGTGGCATGGTGGATAAGGCTGCTGGACTTCCACATGGCTGACCATGGTTCGAGTCCCTGACCTAGTGGCTTGCTTTCTCACTTTCCCTCTCTCTCTCTCTCTCTCTCTCTCTCTCTCTCTCTCTCTCTCTCTCATTCTGTCCCTCTCTGGTCAAATTAAAATTAATTAATTAATTAATTAAAAAAGTAATGATGGTGAAAGTGGCAACCTTGTCTTATCCCCCATCTTATGGTGAAGGCATTTGGTCTTTCTCCATTGAGTATGACGTAAACTGCATGGTTTTATTGATACACTTTATCATATTGAAAATGTTCCTCTATTCCTGGTTTTAGAGGTTTTTGGTTTTTGTTTTTTTGTTTTTTTTCATGGACCAGTGTTGGATTTTGTCAAATGCTTTTACTGCATAAATTGAATTTTTATTTTGTTTCTTCTATTAATGTAATGAGTTACATTGATACATTTCATTTTTTAAAGTTTATTATTATTTTTATTGATTTTTTCCATGAGAGAGAGACAGAGAAAGTGACAGAAAGAGAATTAGGGACCTCCAGCAGGGCCTACATGCCACATCTACCTCCAATCTGAGCCAGCTTGGATCACAGATACATGCTTGCATGCAAACCTAGCATGTACAGGGAGACCTTGGGATGCAAACCAAGGACATTCTCATGTAGGAATTGGTGTGAATTTTTATTTCTTCCTGGGCCGGGCCTAGCAAAGCTGGGCAGTGGTATCAAGCCATTCCATTTTTGTTCGTTTGTTTTTTTATTTTCTGTATGGTATATAATAAATTACATGAACTATTCAACACTTTACTATAAAATAGGCTTTGTATTAGATGATTTTGCCAAACTGTAGGCTAATATAAGCATTCTAAGCATGTTTAAGGTAGGCTAGGCTAAGCAAGGATGTTTGTTAGATGAGGTGTATTCAATGTATCTTTAACTGCAATACTTTTAACTCACAATAGGTTTGTCATCATTTAACCCCATCATAAATCAATCGAGAAGCATCTGTATTTTCCCTTGAAGTATCCACATGTTGAAATCTTTAACTGCAATACTTTTAACTCACAATAGGTTTGTCATCATTTAACCCCATCATAAATCAATCGAGAAGCATCTGTATTTTCCCTTGAAGTATCCACATGTTGAAACAACTCCTATCTTCCTACAATAAAACTAACAAAAATCTTCACTTTATCCTATTTTTTCTTTTTTTTCTCATTTATATCTATTATACATCTCTATAGCACACAATATGATCTTTCAATGTATGCATGTAATGCCCAACAGTCAGATCAAGGGTATTATCATATACATGATTTTCAACAGGAAACTTTACATTCATTTTTCTATTAAGTGTTTGATCCATTTTCCTACGTTGAACTGTGCTTGTACTCTTGATATAAATCTCACTTAGCTATGATGTATAATCATTTTAATAGGCTGCTGGGTTCAGTTCATTAGCAGTTTATTGATGTTTTTTCCATGTATATGAATGAAATTTTTTTCTGAGACACACATTGTTTTACATATTTCTTTTCTTGTAATGTCTTTGTCTGCTTTGGTTTCAGGATAATGCCAGCTTCATATAACAAGTTAGAAATTATTTCTTCCTTTTCTATTTTTTTCAAATCCTCTGTTTACCTGTCGATCTCTCTATCCACTATTGAAAGTGGAGTATTGAATTCTCCAACTATTATTGAAGAACTATTAATCCATTCAATTTTGTCATTGTTTTCACGACATATTTTGGAATTCTGTTGTTTGATGTAAATATGTTTATAATGGTTACTACTTCATGATGAATTGATGTCCTCATCAATATCTAATTATCATCTTTGTCTCCTGTAACTCTTTTGACCTAAAGTCAATTTTGCCTGATTTTGTTTTAGCCACCTCAGTTCTTTTCATGTTACTGATTACATAAAGTATTTTCTCACCCTTTAAATTTTTGTCAATACAGTTCTTTAGGTATAAAGAGAGTCTCTTGTAGAAAGCATATAGTAGTATAATGTTTGTTTGTTCGTTTAAATCCATTCTGCCAATTTTTGTCTTTAAATTGGTGAGCAACAAAATATTGGTAATAACAAAGGGTTACTTCTCCCCTTTTGCTATTTATTTTCTTTATTTTTTATCTTTTGTGTTTCTTAATTCCTGTAAAACTGACTTTTTAAAAGAATTATTTTATTTAATTTTATTTATTATTATTTTTTAATTTGACTGGAAAGAGAGAAAGTGAGAAATTAAGCATCCAGGTATGAGATGCAAACAATGGTCAGCCATCTGGGAGTCCAGTGCCTTAACCACTACACCACCTGCTGGCCCTCAATACTGACATTTTTTGTGGTTGATTGATTTTTTTTAAATTTTAGTCTAGCTTTTTGATTCCTTTGTCATGTGTGTGTGTGTGTGTGTGTGTGTAGTCATTTTTTTAGTGGTTACCATGTGTAGTCATTTTTTAGTGGTTACCATAGAGGATTACAATTAAAGTTCTTAATTTTGTTCTTTATTTTTATGATAGAGAACATGCACACATTCATGAGAAAGAGAGAAAGAAGCAACCTTGACAGGGTCTTATAACAATATGATCCTATTTCTCCAACTCTCCAGCTTCTCAGGATCCTGGTTGCCCAATATCATTTTAGGCTACTCTGGGGATGTGCACTCATTGGCTATATGGCTTCCAGCCTTGCAGGGCACTACATTACCTCTGTATTACATTGACTCAGACAACTCCTGAATTTTAAATAATCTTTGGAGTTGATATTAACTTAGCTTCAGTGGAATACCAAAATTCTGGTTTTGCGCAGTTATGTACCTCCCTTTTACGTTGTTGTTATGACAGATTACTTCTTTTTAGTTTGTGTGACCATTAATAAGATTTATAATAATCGCTTTATGCAATTCCTGTCAATCATCTAGGAAATTAAGTAGGTGTTACAGAGCCAAAATACAATACAGAGTTTTATATTCACCTACATAGTTATCTTTATTGAAATTCTTCAGTTCTGCATATGATTTTGGACTACTATTTAGTGTTCTTTCATTTCAGCCTGAAGGACTACTCTTTGCATTTTTTCAATGCTGGTATACATACAATGGACTCCATTGTTTTTTATCTGTTATTTGTTACATCTTAATTCCTCTTTCATTATTGAAAGATAGTTTTGCTGGATATTGAATTTTTCCTTTTTCCTTTTTTTTTTTTTTTTTAATATCTTTGCCATAGGATGCTTGCCAGAAAGAAACAGAAACACAATGAGGGGGAAAGTAAGAAGTCACCTCCTAGGGGGGAATGCCACACCACAATCCCTTCTCCTCCATTCTCCTCCTGGGACTATGGGCATATACACACACATGCCTGGCATGATTTTCAAGCTGCCAGATCTGGAACCTGAATCACAGTCAGCTATGTGAGAGTCTAGTGACTTAACCAAGCCACCAGCTGGTCCTTGGTTGTAATTTTTAAAATTTTATAACTTTACAGCATACAATACAGTTTTTTAAAGTACACATGCATTGCATGCTAGTCAAGGCAAAGATATTACCATACACATTGTCCTCTACAGATAACTTCCTGTTCTTGTGTCTGTTAAGCATTTTTCACTTTTTTTTCCTCAGCCCCTCCCTCCCCTCCTTACTGTCTAGCCCCTTACATGCAGTCTCTGGTATCTACACTTGCCATTTCTGCTATTTATATCTTCCAATCTTTCAATTTCTGCCATAAAGTGTAGACATGCAGTATATATTGAGTGGGGACAAACAATGTCTCTCTTTCTTCACTGGCACTTTTTATTTTTCTTTCAGCACTTTAAATTTAACACTCACTGACTTCTGGCATCCATAGTTTATGATGCAAATTGGCTGTTAATATTATTGAGCATCATTCAGAATGACAAATTACTTTTTGCTTGCTGTTACCAATATTGTCTTTGACATTGGCTTTCAGAAGTTTGTTTATAAAGTGTCTCAGTGTGGTTCTCTTTGAATTTATTCTACCTGCAGCTTGCTGAGATTCTTATAATGTAGATTCACATTTTTTGTGAAATTTTGAAATTTTGGCTATTGTTACTTAGAATATTCTTTCTTTCCTTTGTCTTCTCTCCTCTCTTTCTGGGACTTTTATGATGGATAAGTGGATATGCTTGATCATGTCCCACAGGTCTCTTAGTCTTTGTTTCTTTTGCTTCATTAGAAAAAAATATGTGCCTCAAACTCGATAATTTCCATTGCCCTGTCTTGAAGTTCTCTAATTCTTTATTCTGCATGCTCAAATCCGCTATTTTCATTTGATCTGTCATAATTTTCAGCTCTAGAATTTCTTTTAAGTCCCTCCCTTATAATTTATACACTTTTACTGATATTCTATATTCATACATACATTGTTTCCTTAGTTTTCTTTAGCTCTTTGTCCAAAATGTAATTAGCTCTTTGAAAATATTTAAACAATTGATTTAAAGGGTTTTTCTTATAAGTCCTGTGTCCAGATTTCTGAAGGGATGGTATCTACCAATATTTTTTCCCCTGTGAATGGGCCATACTTTCATGGCATTTGTATTCCATGCCATTTTTAGTTGAAAACTGGATATCCAATATTTTATAATGTGGCAACTCTGGAAGCTAGATTCTCTCCTCCACCCAATGCTTGATGTTATTGCTTGTTGAGGGCTGCTGTCATCCATTTGTTCAGTGACTTATCCAAGCTATTTTTAATTTTTAAAAAATTTATTTTGAAGAATTATTGGGACCAGCAATTGGCGAAATGGTTACTTCACTGGACTCCCACATAGTCAACCGTGGTTTGAGTCCTGGACTCGGTGGTTTAAAATTTACACTGGGCATGTGTGTGTGCATGCCCAAGATCCCAAGAGGAGAATAGAGGAAGGGATTGTGGCATAGCCATCCCCCAGGGGGTGATTTCTTGCTTTCTGTCTTTTGGTCTCTCCAGTGAGCGCACACATCCTGTAGCAAAAATTTCTCTAAATAAAAAGAAATTACTTACTTAATCCTATTTTTGTTATTATTTTTAAATTTGCTATAAGGCACATATATGCACACACGAGAGAGAGAGAAAGTGAGAAAGCAAGTCACCAGGTCTAGGACTTGATTTGTGGGGGACCACAAAACATTCACTCCATAACAGTGACTTAACAGATATTTTCTGAAAGGCATACAACCAAAAAGATTTAAAAAGCTGGGGAGAGGACAGATATTCTCCCTCCTTTGCAGACTGGTTCAGAACTGAGGCACTCTGTGAATGTAGCTAGGCTGACTACAACTCACACAGCCTTCACTTCTTGATTTCAGAAAGACTAAAGATCAGCTGGTGCACAAGTCTGACATAAGATGGTTTCCCTCACCTCAGCAAGCCCAGGTGGTCCAGTCAAAGTGATGCAGACTGTAGCATACTGACCTACATGCTGGAAGTTACATGAATGACCACAGGTTCAGATCCCACTGGGTGCACATTCACCCTACATCCTGATGAACTGGAGGGGTCACAGAATGACAATGAAGAGGGGATGCAGTGTGATCAGACCTAACACTCATATGATTCTTGTCTAATGCTCACAAAGAATTAGCAACACAAATACAGAGAGGATAGCAAAGCAGCGTTTTTATTAAGAGAGGGAAGGAAGAATAGAGTTCCCAAGCAGGGAGGGGTCCCGAAAGGGTTGCCAAGAGGAGCTAGAGGCAAGAGGGTTTTATCTAGCAGTCTGAACAATGGGCTGGCTTTCTCATAAGGAAGTGGCCTTTAGAAAACAGTTATTGATTAGCCCACGAGTTTTGACCTGCTCTGTTTTAGGCATCAAGGGGAAAAAGCAAAGGAAAACATTTAAGGAACACAAAAGTGAAAAATTATCTGCTGATGATAATACGTATGGTAATAACTTTGGACTAATACACAGTGTATTTATGCTGGGAAAACTAATTTAGTAATGTTAAACAGTGATTAAATGTAAATAATAATAATAAATTTTTAAAAAGAAAATGAAGTGTCTCAGTGATTTATTACCCTATACTTCATGTGGTCAGCAGACCAGAGTGGCATGTACTTCTTGTTAGAATATGTAGGGTTATTGGAAAAGTCATGACACATTTTTGCATAGAAAAACAGAAAAATACATCATGACTTTACCAATGACCCAATAATTACTAAATAGAGACTATTGCCCTAGCTACAGTTTCTTTAAGTCCCAATGTACTCGGCTTTTGCCTGTGAAAACTTAGCCATTGAGATTCCATCTTGGACTTAAACCCTGTTCATGTGCTTATTATCCCTATATCCTGCTTTATTGGTAGGGAGTCATAAATTCTTTAGACATGTGAAAGTGGTGTATATTGTACATTAACCAGACCATAGAGGAAAATCATGAAGATTTCATTAAAAACAAAAACAGAGTGACTTCCTTTTGGGGCCCCTATATTATTTACCTATAAGTGAGAGTCTAACTCGTATTTCAACAAGACCCTTTTGAGTGTTCCTATCTCTATCTTTATGTCTATGTCTGTCTGCCTCTCTTGCATGCACCTGTTCTCATGAATATTTTTTAAAAGTCCAGGTAACATCATTGTGTTATACACTGAAGTAAATCAAATAACTATATAATTTGATTGACAGATTTATCCACCTGTGCACTGAGCAACAATTAATGAGGATTTATTATGTGCTTTAAACTATAATCCAGTGGAATCAAGAAGAGATTAAATATTGCTGCAGAGACAACATCATGTGTTCACTCAATCTCTTTCTTCTTTGGAACTGAGACACTCATCAATGCAGCCAGGAGGACTACAACTGACAGCCTTCACCTCCTGATTTCAGGAAGACTAAAGATCAGCTAGGTGCACAAGCCTGCCATAATATGGTTTTCCTCACAGACCATTTACAAATTTATGGAGGATTGGGTGGGGCCTTATGATTGAATTTTTTCTGACCAGTGGAATGAGAGTTTAAATAATATATGCATTGGGACCAGCAGTTAGCGTAATGGCTGCATCGCTGGACTCCCATGTAGCCGACCGTGGTTCGAGTCCCGGACCCAGTGGCCTAAACTCATGCCGGGCACGTGTGCGTGCGTGCCCAAGATCCCGAGAGGACAATGGAGGAGAAGGGATTGTGGCGTGGCCATCCCCCCTGGGGGGTGATTTCTCACTTTCTATCTCTCTGTCTCTCTCTGTCTGTCTGGCGAGCGCACGCGCTCTATAGCAAAAACCTCTCCAAAAAAAAATATATGCATCTTTCAGATTTGGACCCTAAAAGCTGCAAGATCTCCCCAACATGATTACTTTCCTCTCTTTGTCAGATGGATGGATGACATGGGTTCAGTGAAGAACTCCAAAACCTCAGTGGACTAAGTCCCTAGATTAAAGGGGTCAAGGTCTCAGAATCACTGCATGGAAGTTTGCACTGGACTGTGACATGAATAAAAATTAAACATGACCTTAGTAAAAATAAAACCTTTCTGACTTTCTTTCAGAAAGAGAAATGGGCTCAGTTGTGTTGGTTTGTGCTGCTAAGACACTGCTACTCAGAGGCTGATCTCACATGGGAAGATATGGTTCAATTCTCAACTCTACTGAAACAGGCCAGTCATAGTGGTGCACACCTGTAGTACTAGCTTATGTGGAGGCTAGTCAGGACTATTATAGTATGGCAAGACCCTTTTAAAAATTTATCAATATCTATTTCTCTCTCTCATAAAATAAATAATTAAAAATTTTGGTCAATTTTCCAGAAGGTGTATTTCCTAAGAATTTATGATAGTAAGAATTATTCCTGAAGCCTGAATTGGCCATGGATGGGGTCTTTGAATGAAGTAGGGATGGTTACAAAAAGAATGGGCAGAGTCCAAGGGCATATGAAAAACATAGCATTGAATACATCAATGCTATGGTCTGAGAAAATAGGCAAATGAGTCTGAGTTGGAAGTTTTGATTGGTCCCAGGCAAGATATTATGACAGAGAACTAATACTCTATGGATCTTCAAAAAGCCAATTTATACCACCAATATACAGCTATTAACAAAAATAGCTAACTTTTTTTTTTATCTATAGTAGACTGCTAAGTGATTCTTGTTAGAATAAATTCCATTAAATATATTCCACTACATTTAGTTAAGAAACACTTGTTGCACTTGGTTAAATTCATTCACTGACACTAAATGAAGATACTTGACTTCATACTTCAATGAAATTGACTTAGTGGCAAAGGGTGTTAGGTTTTGTGCTGCATGTAATGGAGATGTTTCAGAGGACAACTTGGCCTGTGATATATGTGAACTTATCTACTAATGAGTTCTAATATAATAAAGTTTCATTGCATATACCTTTTTTTTGAGGGGAGGGAGACGTTTTTGCTACAGGGTGCGTGCATTTGCCAGAAAGACAGAGAGAAACAGACAGAAAGCGAGAAGTTACCCCCAAGGGGGGATGGCCACTCTGCAATCCCTTCTCCATTCTCCTCTCAGGATCTTGGGCACGCATGCACACGCTCCCAGAGTGAGTTTAAGCCACCGGGTCTGGGACTCAAACCGCGGTTGACTACATGGGAGCTCAGAGGCATAGCCATTACGCTGACTGCTGGTTCCTCATATACTTTATATCCCATTACTACCCAATTTTCATGCAGCACCCTCATAATTTTAAATGGAAAAAAATATGGTCACTTGTTGAATTAGAAGGTGCTTCAACATATTATCCTTCCCTGTTTTGTTCACATTTTATTGTACATCGAGGAACTTAGACAATGTTATATTTATTTATGCAGTGATGTACACAAGCAATGATTACTTTGATTCATCTTTAAAACATTTATTTGTCCTGTTGTTAGGCTGTGGCATTATTTCAAGTTTTCAGGGATTAAAAATTGGGGCTTTATAAAGTTTTTTTTCTAAGTTTTTGTGAGAAGCAGGATTTCATTTCTATTGGAGAGGGATTGCTGAGTTATATGATAAGCATGTTTAACTTTCATGAAAAAGTGCCAAATTGTTTTCCAGAGTATCTGGAACAATTGATATATATATATATATATATATATATATATATATATATATATATATATTTGGAGAGATTTTTGCTATAGGGCGCGTGCGCTCGCCAGAAAGACAGAGAGAGACAGAGAGACAGAAAGCGAGAAATCACCCCCCAGGGGGAATGGCCACGCTGCAATCCCTTCTCCTCCATTCTCCTCTTGGGATCTTGGGCACGCACGCACACGTGCCCAGCATGAGTTTTAAGCCACCGGGTCTGGGACGCGAACCACGGTTGATTACGTGGGAGTCCAGCAACATAGCCATTACGCTAACTGCTGGTTCCCGACCAATTGTTGTTTTCACCAACAATGTGTAGTAGTTAAATTTTCAGCACTTGACATTGTTGGCTTTTCTTTTTGGTCATTCTAACTGGTGGTATCTTTTGATTTTACTTTGCATTTCCCTAATTAATGATGTTGAGTATCTTTTCTTGTGCTTATTTGTGATTTTCATATCTTATTTTAAAGGCTCTGTAAAAGTCCCTTACCCCTTTTCTGTGTACTTGTTAATATTTGATAGCTCATTATAAATTGTGCATAAAAATCCTTATTGATATGTAAGTTTTTTTTTCAAATATTTTCTCCTAGTCTGTGGATTGTCCTTTTATTTCCCTGGAAGCACTTTACAAGATTAATAAAAATGGGTTGAGGTGGGAAAACTAGCTCTATGGATTAAGATTTGTATGTTCAGGGTACAGTTTAGACACTGAATTTACCAGGTATTGCTTTTGTTTGGGGAGGTATAAATGTACCTATTTACCTTGCATGTGATTTGGCAGGATTTAATGGGAAACATTATACCTTCTTTTACATTCTTATTTTGTGGTGGACATTTTGAAGATTAGTACTAGTGGCTTTATGAGGAGTGGATTTACCTGACACAAAAATGTGAGAAAGGGAAATAACAGAAAAGTTGTGATGCTATTAAATTAAACATAAAGGGATGGCCCCATAGCCTAGTGTTAAGGGAGCCAGAACCCACGTAGCATATGACAGTTCAAATACTGGCCCTGATGACTTGAAAATTACACCAGGCATGTGTGTGTACATGCCCCAAATCTTGAAAGGATGAAGAAATGAAGGTGAAGGGATGGCAACATAACCACACCCTACTGGAGGAGAGCTTTCTCTTTCATTCTCTCTGTCTGTCTTTCTCTGGTAAGAGCATGCACTCTCTGGCAGTTAAAGAAAAACCATCAATACTGAAATTCATTTGGTTAAAATACAAATAGGTTTAACTGAACTAGATGTCTTGTATAAATCTACTTTCAGAGAGCAAAAGTGACTTACCTAGCAGCAGCAAATGGGAAAAGGATTAGATGGGGGTCTACCATTATGGAAATTGTATTCAAAAACTTTTCTTCTTGATTACTATGTGAAATTCATTAATTTACCAGAAATAACTTTATCATCAATGTCCAGCAAAGAGAAAACAGTTGCAGAGAGTGCTCCCTGCATAAGTGCCCAATGTGTCCACATCTCAACATAATGTAAAACTATAGGGACAGGTGGTTGCACACTGAGATTGAGGTTAAGGGGGAGGGACAAATAAGTAGCATGAAGGGAAGAGTGAGAAGAGCACCCACTAATAAACAAGGTTTTACATTTATTTTTAGAATTTGTCTGTGGTGGCCCAAGCTCAGTGTATGAACTTCTGCTTTGGGTCCACTCAAAGTTTTCTTATTTTCCCAGTTTCTATATCCTCATTTTGACACCATCTAATTCTTTCCCAGCCCCTCCATGCTGCAGTCTTCACCATGTTGCCTTTTGAATGGGGCTGCAGAGCCTGTTGCTTCATTGTCATTATAAAATCCCTTTCTCCTCTTTCTTGGAGGGGAGTGTCAGCAAGAAAAGAATCATTTATGGCAGCTTGTTTCAATCCTGCTGCTTGCAGCTCAATGAATGCCACAGTCTCTATGCGCTTATAAACAGGTAAGACAGTTGGGGACCCCTAATCATTGCCTCCTACACCACTAATGTTTGCTCATGTTAAAGTCAAGCCAAATCAGGAGTTGATCTGGGTTTTGATTTTGTTGTTGATAAGATTATGTTCAGTGCACTACAAGCTTCAGATTACTCTAGTGTTGGTTTGTTCATAGAGTTGTGGATTGACTGTCAGAAGTTTTCTGTTTTTTGTTCTTTTTTCAACCTTTCTGCCCTCCCACCTCCTTGCTTTCAGTAATCCCTACATGTCTACCACAGTCAGGGTCTGTTTTGTCACTCTTAACACTTCTCTCCTAGTAGTAAACTTCTAATGCTTTTTATGTGGTGCTTGCTAGCCTGATGTTGGTGGGCAGGGTTGTTCATTCCCTTGGTCCAGGCTCAATCTCTTTTTTTTTCATTTTTTTTTTAATTCGCCATTTTAAAAATTTACATTTAATCCCTCTACATCTTTAGGGCATACGAAATGGCTTTTCTGAGTGTGAATGCAGTATATATTAATCAAGATATTGCCATGTACATTATCATCAATAGATAACTTTTCACTTTTGTTTCCATTAAATTTTTTCCCCTGATCCAGGCTCAATCTTATTTTTTTTTAAATAAATATTAATCATTCATTGGGTATTTATTACAGAACTTTTATAAAACCTACAAATTTATCTGTATTAATTTTCTTTTGTAAAACAATTATTTATTTAATTTTTAAATATTACTATTTTTTGTCTAGAAAGAGACAGAGAGAGGGAAAGTGAGAAAGCAAGCCACCAGGGCTGGGATTTGAACTGTGGTCAACTATGTAGAAGTCTAGCACCTTAACCACCATGCCACCTGCTTGCCCCTATATTTATTTTCTTAAGTAATCTTTGTAACATTATGAGATACATAGGATTGATGTAATTGATCCTTTTGAGAGGAAAATGAGACAAAATTACAAACAGCTCCTCAAAGTCCTAAGGTTTTGGTGTATACTTACGGTTTAGACAAAACGATTGTCTAATCTCACATCTTTCCCTGATAACATATATGTAGCATGGTTTTTAGCCTTTTTTTTAAGTCAAGTCAAAAGATATAAAACATTTTCTTCCCAACATATTCTACTTAACTTTCAGATTATATGCTTTCTTCCTGTCAGGCTCGATCTTTTTTTTTTTTTTAAATTTTTTCTTTTTGAGAGATATTTTTGCTATAGGGTACATGCACTCACTGGAGAGACAGAAAATGAGAAATCACCACCTGGGGGGATGGCCATGCGACAATATGTTCTCCCTCATTCTCTTCTTGGGATCTTGGGTACACACACACACACCTGGAGCAAGTTTCAAGCCACGGGTCTGGGACTCAAAACAGTCAACCACATGGGAGTCCAGCAACGCAACCATTATGCTATCTGCTGGTCCCCAGACTCAATCTTTTTTTTTTTTTTTTCCATCCAAAGTACACTATATATTGTCTCAATCAAGCACATCAACAAACATGTTATTGTCAGTAAATGATCTTCCATTTCTTGTCTTCTGTATGTTTTGCTTTTTTTCCCCCCATCCTTGATTCTCTATCTCTTACCCTCTGCCATCTCCCACTCTCCTCCCACAGTCTCTGGTATCTTTGTTTGCTTTCTATACTGTTTTCTCCTCACATTTTATTGTAACGCCAAAGACCCTAATCAATCCAAATACCCTCATAGCAAACACAGGTGATACCCACATTTCCATGAACACAAGTCTTACTTTACGCATCCTATAAAGTAGCACCTAGCTGTGGCTACATATCCTACTGCAGTCATTGAATATATATATTTTTTTCTGAAACTTTTTTTTGTAACTCAATTTACATTCCTTCCCTAAGCTTCATCACAGCATACAAAATGCAATCTCCCATCCAGTACACACTGCATAGTGATACAATCATGCACATTACAAAAAATTTTCCATTACTAGTTCCTAGAATTACTTCCACCCCTCTTTCTGACCCTCTGTCCCTTCCCACCCTCCTGTCACACCACCTCCGGTGTCTACAATTGTCCTTCATTCCCTTCCCACCCACATTGCATTGATCACACAATTTCCTACATAATCTAACTACTTTCAGTGGTGAGTTCACTCATTACTACTAAGAAAACCAGTTTTAACTTAACTCAAAGAAATGCCAAGGAACTTTGCTTAAAGCCAGGAAACAAGTTAGGATTCTGTTCAAATGGAAGTTGCATGAACCTATCAGTTCCATGTACTTTTATCTTCTCTTCTGGTTCAGTTTTCCTGATTAGATTAAGTTGGCCACTTTCATAGTTTTTGGACTCTTAATTCCGTGTGTCTGTGTTTAATTTTCTTGATACAGCACACCCTTGAGAACTTCTTGGAGATCTGGTCTGGTGCTGGTAAATTCTTTCAGGTTTTGTTTATCTGAGAATGTTCTTGTCTTTTCTTCCCACCTGAAAGATAATCTTGCTGGGTACAGTATTCTTGGCTGAAATTGCTTCTCTCGTAACACTTTGAATATATTTTCCCATTCTCTCCTCGCTCGCATTGTTTCCGATGAGAGATCTCCTGTTAGCCTGATGGGATGTCCTTTGTAGGTAACTTGATGTTTCTCTCTTGCCAATCTTAGTATCTTGTCTTTGTCTGCGGTTTTGGTCAACCTGGCTATAATGTGTCTTGGAGAAGATCTTCTTGGGTTGATTCTATTTGGGGTCCTTTGTATTTCCTGGGACTGGATCTTCGAATGCCTCTCTAGGTTTGGAAAGTTTTCTTGCAGGATTTCATGGAATAGATGATCAATGCCCTTATGGGTCTCTTCACCTTCTGGAATGCCAATTATCCGGATATTTGGACGTTTGATGGTATCCAGTACTTCTCGCGTATCATTCTCAAATTTTTTAGCCATTTTCTCAGTCTTCGTGGTGGATTTTTCTAAGCCAGCCATTTTCTCTTCTACATCTGAGATTCTATTTTCTGAATGATCTAGTCTGCTTTTAATACTTTCAAGGGAGATTTTGACTTCTTGTATTATAGACTTCATCTCTAGCAGTTCCGTTTGAGTCTTTTGTAAAGTGTGTAATTCTTCTTTTAGATCTTGCAAGAATTTCCTCATCTCCCGGAACTCATCAATTTCTTTCTCCTTTCTCTTTAGCAGTTCATTATCTCTCTTTTCTTCCATCTCTGTTAGCTTCGACATTACGAATGCTCTAAATTCCTTATCAGACATTTCCATGACTTTCACCGAACTGCTTGTGGATGAAGGAGAGTTACTCTTTTCCCGTGGAGGAGAGGTATTTTCTCGTTTTCCCATATTTCTCGTGATCCGGCGGTGATTTCTTGTCATCTGATGAATGGCGTGTTTCTTTCAAATTCTTGATGTTCAGCCTCAATGTTCAGGAGCAAGCAGACAGAGGTGTTCTAGAATCTGTTTGCCGTTCTGTTGTGATCGCTGGTGCAGCAGATTCAGTAGATATTGGGTGGAGAGACAAGAAAAAGGAAAATGAAAAAGAGAGAGAGAAACAACAACAAAAAGAGAGAAAAAAAGACAAAAAATAAAAAATTGTAATTACTTGTCTTTTTTTTTTTTTAGAAAAAAATCACAAAACAGAAAACCAAGCAGAGCGCAAGCGCGCTGCGCAAAATATCTAGTTCCCAGTAGCCATGAGGAGTCTTCTCAGAGAAGGGCTCAACTCTCCTGCCTGGGAGGAAGGAGCAGAAGGGATTATTAACAAAACAACAGGTGGAGCTGAGAGCCAGAGAAAAACTTTGCCTTTAAAAAAATCGTAAAAAGGGAAAAGGCTCTCCAGCAAGCCTCTGGCCGGCAAGGGACACTGAGGGAGGGTCACCTCTGACCCCCACCTCACTTCCAGACCCCCAGGCCCCAGACTCCACCTTCTAGACCATCCGGGACTGCCAGAAAGCAATAGGCTCTCCTGCAAGCCTCTGGCCGGCAAGGGACACTGAGGGAGGGTCACCTCTGACCCCCACCTCACTTCCAGACCCCCAGGCCCCAGACTCCACCTTCTAGACCATCCGGGACTGCCAGAAGGCAATAGGCTCTCCTGCAAGCCTCTGGCCGGCAAAGGACACTGAGGGAGGGTCACCTCTGACCCCCACCTCACTTCCAGACCCCCAGGCCCCAGACTCCACCTTCTAGACCATCCGGGACTGCCAGAAGGCAATAGGCTCTCCTGCAAGCCTCTGGCCGGCAAGGGACACTGAGGGAGGGTCACCTCTGACCCCCACCTCACTTCCAGAGCCCCAGGCCCCAGACTCCACCTTCTAGACCATCCGGGACTGCCAGAAGGCAATAGGCTCTCCTGCAAGCCTCTGGCCGGCAAGGGACACTGAGGGAGGGTCACCTCTGACCCCCACCTCACTTCCAGACCCCCAGGCCCCAGACTCCACCTTCTAGACCATCCGAGACTGCCAGAAGGCAATAGGCTCTCCTGCAAGCCTCTGGCCGGCAAGGGACACTGAGGGAGGGTCACCTCTGACCCCCACCTCACTTCCAGACCCCCAGGCCCCAGACTCCACCTTCTAGACCATCCGGGACTGCCAGAAGGCAATAGGCTCTCCTGCAAGCCTCTGGCCGGCAAGGGACACTGAGGGAGGGTCACCTCTGACCCCCACCTCACTTCCAGACCCCCAGGCCCCAGACTCCACCTTCTAGACCATCCGGGACTGCCAGAAGGCAATAGGCTCTCCTGCAAGCCTCTGGCCGGCAAGGGACACTGAGGGAGGGTCACCTCTGACCCCCACCTCACTTCCAGACCCCCAGGCCCCAGACTCCACCTTCTAGACCATCCGGGACTGCCAGAAGGCAATAGGCTCTCCTGCAAGCCTCTGGCCGGAAAGGGACACTGAGGGAGGGTCACCTCTGACCCCCACCTCACTTCCAGACCCCCAGGCCCCAGACTCCACCTTCTAGACCAACCGGGACTGCCAGAAGGCAATAGGCTCTCCTGCAAGCCTCTGGCCGGCAAGGGACACTGAGGGAGGGTCACCTCTGACCCCCACCTCACTTCCAGACCCCCAGGCCCCAGACTCAACCTTCTAGACCATCCGGGACTGCCAGAAGGCAATAGGCTCTCCTGCAAGCCTCTGGCCGGCAAGGGACACTGAGGGAGGGTCACGTCTGACCCCCACCTCACTTCCAGACCCCCAGGCCCCAGACTCCACCTTCTAGACCATCCGGGACTGCCAGAAGGCAATAGGCTCTCCTGCAAGCCTCTGGCCGGCAAGGGACACTGAGGGAGGGTCACGTCTGACCCCCACCTCACTTCCAGACCCCCAGGCCCCACACTCCACCTTCTAGACCATCCGGGACTGCCAGAAGGCAATAGGCTCTCCTGCAAGCCTCTGGCCGGCAAGGGACACTGAGGGAGGGTCACCTCTGACCCCCACCTCACTTCCAGACCCCCAGGCCCCAGACTCCACCTTCTAGACCATCCGGGACTGCCAGAAGGCAATAGGCTCTCCTGCAAGCCTCTGGCCGGAAAGGGACACTGAGGGAGGGTCACCTCTGACCCCCACCTCACTTCCAGACCCCCAGGCCCCAGACTCCACCTTCTAGACCATCCGGGATTGCCAGAAGGCAATAGGCTCTCCTGCAAGCCTCTGGCCGGCAAGGGACACTGAGGGAGGGTCACCTCTGACCCCCACCTCACTTCCAGACCCCCAGGCCCCAGACTCCACCTTCTAGACCATCCGGGACTGCCAGAAGGCAATAGGCTCTCCTGCAAGCCTCTGGCCGGCAAGGGACACTGAGGGAGGGTCACCTCTGACCCCCACCTCACTTCCAGACCCCCAGGCCCCAGACTCCACCTTCTAGGTAGGTAGCCAGGATTTCCTTGAGGTGGTTTTTTTTTCTCTCTTGAAACCCCTGCATTCCCTTGTTAACACCTAGCTCTCCTTCTCCCCCCAGACCATCCGGGACTGCCAGAAGGCAATAGGCTCTCCTGCAAGCCTCTGGCCGGCAAGGGACACTGAGGGAGGGTCACCTCTGACCCCCACCTCACTTCCAGACCCCCAGGCCCCAGACTCCACCTTCTAGACTATCCGGGACTGCCAGAAGGCAATAGGCTCTCCTGCAAGCCTCTGGCCGGCAAGGGACACTGAGGGAGGGTCACCTCTGACCCACACCTCACTTCCAGACCCCCAGGCCCCAGACTCCACCTTCTAGACCATCCGGGACTGCCAGAAGGCAATAGGCTCTCCTGCAAGCCTCTGGCCGGCAAGGGACACTGAGGGAGGGTCACCTCTGACCCCACCTCACTTCCAGACCCCCAGGCCCCAGACTCCACCTTCTAGACCATCCGGGACTGCCAGAAGGCAATAGGCTCTCCTGCAAGCCTCTGGCCGGCAAGGGACACTGAGGGAGGGTCACCTCTGACCCCCACCTCACTTCCAGACCCCCAGGCCCCAGACTCCAACTTCTAGGTAGGTAGCCAGGATTTCCTTGAGGCGGTTTTTTTTTCTCTCTTGAAACCCCTGCATTCCCTTGTTAACACCTAGCTCTCCTTCTCCCCCCAGACCATCCGGGACTGCCAGAAGGCAATAGGCTCTCCTGCAAGCCTCTGGCCGGCAAGGGACACTGAGGGAGGGTCACCTCTGACCCCCACCTCACTTCCAGACCCCCAGGCCCCAGACTCCACCTTCTAGACCATCCGGGACTGCCAGAAGGCAATAGGCTCTCCTGCAAGCCTCTGGCCGGCAAGGGACACTGAGGGAGGGTCACCTCTGACCCCCACCTCACTTCCAGACCCCCAGGCCCCAGACTCCACCTTCTAGACCATCCGGGACTGCCAGAAGGCAATAGGCTCTCCTGCAAGCCTCTGGCCGGCAAGGGACACTGAGGGAGGGTCACCTCTGACCCCCACCTCACTTCCAGACCCCCAGGCCCCAGACTCCACCTTCTAGAACATCCGGGCCTGCCAGAAGGCAATAGGCTCTCCTGCAAGCCTCTGGCCGGCAAGGGACACTGAGGGAGGGTCACCTCTGACCCCCACCTCACTTCCAGACCCCCAGGCCCCAGACTCCACCTTCTAGACCATCCGGGACTGCCAGAAGGCAATAGGCTCTCCTGCAAGCCTCTGGCCGGCAAGGGACACTGAGGGAGGGTCACCTCTGACCCCCACCTCACTTCCAGACCCCCAGGCCCCAGACTCCACCTTCTAGACCATCCGGGACTGCCAGAAGGCAATAGGCTCTCCTGCAAGCCTCTGGCCGGCAAGGGACACTGAGGGAGGGTCACCTCTGACCCCCACCTCACTGCCAGACCCCCAGGCCCCAGACTCCACCTTCTAGACCATCCGGGACTGCCAGAAGGCAATAGGCTCTCCTGCAAGCCTCTGGCCGGCAAGGGACACTGAGGGAGGGTCACCTCTGACCCCCACCTCACTTCCAGACCCCCAGGCCCCAGACTCCACCTTCAAGACCATCCGGGACTGCCAGAAGGCAATAGGATCTCCTGCAAGCCTCTGGCCGGCAAGGGACACTGAGGGAGGGTCACCTCTGACCCCCACCTCACTTCCAGACCCCCAGGCCCCAGACTCCACCTTCTAGACCATCCGGGACTGCCAGAAGGCAATAGGCTCTCCTGCAAGCCTCTGGCCGGCAAGGGACACTGAGGGAGGGTCACCTCTGACCCCCACCTCACTACCAGACCCCCAGGCCCCAGACTCCACCTTCTAGGTAGGTAGCCAGGATTTCCTTGAGGCGGTTTTTTTTTCTCTCTTGAAACCCCTGCATTCCCTTGTTAACACCTAGCTCTCCTTCTCCCCCCAGACCATCCGGGATTGCCAGAAGGCAATAGGCTCTCCTGCAAGCCTCTGGCCGGCAAGGGACACTGAGGGAGGGTCACCTCTGACCCCCACCTCACTTCCAGACCCCCAGGCCCCAGACTCCACCTTCTAGACCATCCGGGACTGCCAGAAGGCAATAGGCTCTCCTGCAAGCCTCTGGCCGGCAAGGGACACTGAGGGAGGGTCACCTCTGACCCCCACCTCACTTCCAGACCCCCAGGCCCCAGACTCCACCTTCTAGACCATCCGGGACTGCCAGAAGGCAATAGGCTCTCCTGCAAGCCTCTGGCCGGCAAGGGAAACTGAGGGAGGGTCACCTCTGACCCCCACCTCACTTCCAGACCCCCAGGCCCCAGACTCCACCTTCTAGGTAGGTAGCCAGGATTTCCTTGAGGAGGTTTTTTTTTTCTCTCTTGAAACCCCTGCATTCCCTTGTTAACACCTAGCTCTCCTTCTCCCCCCAGACCATCCGGGACTGCCAGAAGGCAATAGGCTCTCCTGCAAGCCTCTGGCCGGCAAGGGACACTGAGGGAGGGTCACCTCTGACCCCCACCTCACTTCCAGACCCCCAGGCCCCAGACTCCACCTTCTAGACCATCCGGGACTGCCAGAAGGCAATAGGCTCTCCTGCAAGCCTCTGGCCGGCAAGGGACACTGAGGGAGGGTCACCTCTGACCCCCACCTCACTTCCAGACCCCCAGGCCCCAGACTCCACCTTCTAGACCATCCGGGACTGCCAGAAGGCAATAGGCTCTCCTGCAAGCCTCTGGCCGGCAAGGGACACTGAGGGAGGGTCACCACTGACCCCCACCTCACTTCCAGACCCCCAGGCCCCAGACTCCACCTTCTAGACCATCCGGGACTGCCAGAAGGCAATAGGCTCTCCTGCAAGCCTATGGCCGGCAAGGGACACTGAGGGAGGGTCACCTCTGACCCCCACCTCACTTCCAGACCCCCAGGCCCCAGACTCCACCTTCTAGACCATACGGGACTGCCAGAAGGCAATAGGCTCTCCTGCAAGCCTCTGGCCGGCAAGGGACACTGACGGAGGGTCACCTCTGACCCCCACCTCACTTCCAGACCCCCAGGCCCCAGACTCCACCTTCTAGACCATCCGGGACTGCCAGAAGGCAATAGGCTCTCCTGCAAGCCTCTGGCCGGCAAGGGACACTGAGGGAGGGTCACCTCTGACCCCCACCTCACTTCCAGACCCCCAGGCCCCAGACTCCACCTTCTAGGTAGGTAGCCAGGATTTCCTTGAGGCGGTTTTTTTTTCTCTCTTGAAACCCCTGCATTCCCTTGTTAACACCTAGCTCTCCTTCTCCCCCAAGACCATCCGGGACTGCCAGAAGGCAATAGGCTCTCCTGCAAGCCTCTGGCCGGCAAGGGACACTGAGGGAGGGTCACCTCTGACCCCCACCTCACTTCCAGACCCCCAGGCCCCAGACTCCACCTTCTAGACCATCCGGGACTGCCAGAAGGCAATAGGCTCTCCTGCAAGCCTCTGGCCGGAAAGGGACACTGAGGGAGGGTCACCTCTGACCCCCACCTCACTTCCAGACCCCCAGGCCCCAGACTCCAACTTCTAGACCATCCGGGACTGCCAGAAGGCAATAGGCTCTCATGCAAGCCTCTGGCCGGCAAGGGACACTGAGGGAGGGTCACCTCTGACCCCCACCTCACTTCCAGACCCCCAGGCCCCAGACTCCACCTTCTAGACTATCCGGGACTGCCAGAAGGCAATAGGCTCTCCTGCAAGCCTCTGGCCGGCAAGGGACACTGAGGGAGGGTCACCTCTGACCCACACCTCACTTCCAGACCCCCAGGCCCCAGACTCCACCTTCTAGACCATCCGGGACTGCCAGAAGGCAATAGGCTCTCCTGCAAGCCTCTGGCCGGCAAGGGACACTGAGGGAGGGTCACCTCTGACCCCACCTCACTTCCAGACCCCCAGGCCCCAGACTCCACCTTCTAGACCATCCGGGACTGCCAGAAGGCAATAGGCTCTCCTGCAAGCCTCTGGCCGGCAAGGGACACTGAGGGAGGGTCACCTCTGACCCCCACCTCACTTCCACACCCCCAGGCCCCAGACTCCACCTTCTAGGTAGGTAGCCAGGATTTCCTTGAGGCGGTTTTTTTTTCTCTCTTGAAACCCCTGCATTCCCTTGTTAACACCTAGCTCTCCTTCTCCCCCCAGACCATCCGGGACTGCCAGAAGGCAATAGGCTCTCCTGCAAGCCTCTGGCCGGCAAGGGACACTGAGGGAGGGTCACCTCTGACCCCCACCTCACTTCCAGACCCCCAGGCCCCAGACTCCACCTTCTAGACCATCCGGGACTGCCAGAAGGCAATAGGCTCTCCTGCAAGCCTCTGGCCGGCAAGGGACACTGAGGGAGGGTCACCTCTGACCCCCACCTCACTTCCAGACCCCCAGGCCCCAGACTCCACCTTCTAGACCATCCGGGACTGCCAGAAGGCAATAGGCTCTCCTGCAAGCCTCTGGCCGGCAAGGGACACTGAGGGAGGGTCACCTCTGACCCCCACCTCACTTCCAGACCCCCAGGCCCCAGACTCCACCTTCTAGACCATCCGGGACTGCCAGAAGGCAATAGGCTCTCCTGCAAGCCTCTGGCCGGCAAGGGACACTGAGGGAGGGTCACCTCTGACCCCCACCTCACTTCCAGACCCCCAGGCCCCAGACTCCACCTTCAAGACCATCCGGGACTGCCAGAAGGCAATAGGCTCTCCTGCAAGCCTCTGGCCGGCAAGGGACACTGAGGGAGGGTCCCCTCTGACCCCCACCTCACTTCCAGACCCCCAGGCCCCAGACTCCACCTTCTAGACCATCCGGGACTGCCAGAAGGCAATAGGCTCTCCTGCAAGCCTCTGGCCGGCAAGGGACACTGAGGGAGGGTCACCTCTGAACCCCACCTCACTTCCACACCCCCAGGCCCCAGACTTCACCTACTAGGTAGGTAGCCAGGATTTCCTTGAGGCGGTTTTTTTTTTCTCTCTTGAAACCCCTGCATTCCCTTGTTAACACCTAGCTCTCCTTCTCCCCCCAGACCATCCGGGACTGCCAGAAGGCAATAGGCTCTCCTGCAAGCCTCTGGCCGGCAAGGGACACTGACGGAGGGTCACCTCTGACCCCCACCTCACTTCCAGACCCCCAGGCCCCAGACTCCACCTTCTAGACCATCCGGGACTGCCAGAAGGCAATAGGCTCTCCTGCAAGCCTCTGGCCGGCAAGGGACACTGAGGGAGGGTCACCTCTGACCCCCACCTCACTTCCAGACCCCCAGGCCCCAGACTCCACCTTCTAGGTAGGTAGCCAGGATTTCCTTGAGGCGGTTTTTTTTTCTCTCTTGAAACCCCTGCATTCCCTTGTTAACACCTAGCTCTCCTTCTCCCCCCAGACCATCCGGGACTGCCAGAAGGCAATAGGCTCTCCTGCAAGCCTCTGGCCGGCAAGGGACACTGAGGGAGGGTCACCTCTGACCCCCACCTCACTTCCAGACCCCCAGGCCCCAGACTCCACCTTCTAGACCATCCGGGACTGCCAGAAGGCAATAGGCTCTCCTGCAAGCCTCTGGCCGGCAAGGGACACTGAGGGAGGGTCACCTCTGACCCCCACCTCACTTCCAGACCCCCAGGCCCCAGACTCCACCTTCTAGACCATCCGGGACTGCCAGAAGGCAATAGGCTCTCCTGCAAGCCTCTGGCCGGCAAGGGAAACTGAGGGAGGGTCACCTCTGACCCCCACCTCACTTCCAGACCCCCAGGCCCCAGACTCCACCTTCTAGGTAGGTAGCCAGGATTTCCTTGAGGAGGTTTTTTTTTTCTCTCTTGAAACCCCTGCATTCCCTTGTTAACACCTAGCTCTCCTTCTCCCCCCAGACCATCCGGGACTGCCAGAAGGCAATAGGCTCTCCTGCAAGCCTCTGGCCGGCAAGGGACACTGAGGGAGGGTCACCTCTGACCCCCACCTCACTTCCAGACCCCCAGGCCCCAGACTCCACCTTCTAGACCATCCGGGACTGCCAGAAGGCAATAGGCTCTCCTGCAAGCCTGTGGCCGGCAAGGGACACTGAGGGAGGGTCACCTCTGACCCCCACCTCACTTCCAGACCCCCAGGCCCCAGACTCCACCTTCTAGACCATCCGGGACTGCCAGAAGGCAATAGGCTCTCCTGCAAGCCTCTGGCCGGCAAGGGACACTGAGGGAGGGTCACCACTGACCCCCACCTCACTTCCAGACCCCCAGGCCCCAGACTCCACCTTCTAGACCATCCGGGACTGCCAGAAGGCAATAGGCTCTCCTGCAAGCCTCTGGCCGGCAAGGGACACTGAGGGAGGGTCACCTCTGAACCCCACCTCACTTCCAGACCCCCAGGCCCCAGACTCCACCTTCTAGGTAGGTAGCCAGGATTTCCTTGAGGCGGTTTTTTTTTTCTCTCTTGAAACCCCTGCATTCCCTTGTTAACACCTAGCTCTCCTTCTCCCCCCAGACCATCCGGGACTGCCAGAAGGCAATAGGCTCTCCTGCAAGCCTCTGGCCGGCAAGGGACACTGACGGAGGGTCACCTCTGACCCCCACCTCACTTCCAGACCCCCAGGCCCCAGACTCCACCTTCTAGACCATCCGGGACTGCCAGAAGGCAATAGGCTCTCCTGCAAGCCTCTGGCCGGCAAGGGACACTGAGGGAGGGTCACCTCTGACCCCCACCTCACTTCCAGACCCCCAGGCCCCAGACTCCACCTTCTAGGTAGGTAGCCAGGATTTCCTTGAGGCGGTTTTTTTTTCTCTCTTGAAACCCCTGCATTCCCTTGTTAACACCTAGCTCTCCTTCTCCCCCCAGACCATCCGGGACTGCCAGAAGGCAATAGGCTCTCCTGCAAGCCTCTGGCCGGCAAGGGACACTGAGGGAGGGTCACCTCTGACCCCCACCTCACTTCCAGATCCCCAGGCCCCAGACTCCACCTTCTAGACCATCCGGGACTGCCAGAAGGCAATAGGCTCTCCTGCAAGCCTCTGGCCGGCAAGGGACACTGAGGGAGGGTCACCTCTGACCCCCACCTCACTTCCAGACCCCCAGGCCCCAGACTCCACCTTCTAGACCATCCGGAACTGCCAGAAGGCAATAGGCTCTCCTGCAAGCCTCTGGCCGGCAAGGGACACTGAGGGAGGGTCACCTCTGACCCCCACCTCACTTCCAGACCCCCAGGCCCCAGACTCCACCTTCTAGGTAGGTAGCCAGGATTTCTTTGAGGCGGTTTTTTTTTCTCTCTTGAAACCCCTGCATTCCCTTGTTAACACCTAGCTCTCCTTCTCCCCCCAGACCATCCGGGACTGCCAGAAGGCAATAGGCTCTCCTGCAAGCCTCTGGCCGGCAAGGGACACTGAGGGAGGGTCACCTCTGACCCCCACCTCACTTCCAGACCCCCAGGCCCCAGACTCCACCTTCTAGACCATCCGGGACTGCCAGAAGGCAATAGGCTCTCCTGCAAGCCTCTGGCCGGCAAGGGACACTGACGGAGGGTCACCTCTGACCCCCACCTCACTTCCAGACCCCCAGGCCCCAGACTCCACCTTCTAGATAGGTAGCCAGGATTTCCTTGAGGCGTTTTTTTTTTCTCTCTTGAAACCCCTGCATTCCCTTGTTAACACCTAGCTCTCCTTCTCCCCCCAGACCATCCGGGACTGCCAGAAGGCAATAGGCTCTCCTGCAAGCCTCTGGTCGGCAAGGGACACTGAGGGAGGGTCACCTCTGACCCCCACCTCACTTCCAGACCCCCAGGCCCCAGACTCCACCTTCTAGACAATCCGGGACTGCGAGAAGGCAATAGGCTCTCCTGCAAGCCTCTGGCCGGCAAGGGACACTGAGGGAGGGTCACCTCTGACCCCCACCTCACTTCCAGACCCCCAGGCCCCAGACTCCACCTTCTAGGTAGGTAGCCAGGATTTCCTTGAGGCGGTTTTTTTTTCTCTCTTGAAACCCCTGCATTCCCTTGTTAACACCTAGCTCTCCTTCTCCCCCCAGACCATCCGGGACTGCCAGAAGGCAATAGGCTCTCCTGCAAGCCTCTGGCCGGCAAGGGACACTGAGGGAGGGTCACCTCTGACCCCCACCTCACTTCCAGACCCCCAGACCCCAGACTCCACCTTCTAGACCATCCGGGACTGCCAGAAGGCAATAGGCTCTCCTGCAAGCCTCTGGCCGGCAAGGGACACTGAGGGAGAGTCACCTCTGACCCCCACCTCACTTCCAGACCCCTAGGCCCCAGACTCCACCTTCTAGGTAGGTAGCCAGTATTTCCTTGAGGCGGTTTTTTTTTTTCTCTCTTGAAACCCCTGCATTCTCTTTTTAACACCTAGCTCTCCTTCTCCCCCCAGACCATTCGGGACTGCCAGAAGGCAATAGGCTCTCCTGCAAGCCTCTGGCCAGCAAGGGACACTGAGGGAGGGTCACCTCTGACCCCCACCTCACTTCCAGACTGCCAGGCTCCAGACTCCACCTTCTAGGTAGGTAGCCAGGATTTCCTTGAGGCGGTTTTTTTTTCTCTCTTGAAACCCCTGCATTCCCTTGTTAACACCTAGCTCTCCTTCTCCCCCCAGACCATCCGGGACTGCCAGAAGGCAATAGGCTCTCCTGCAAGCCTCTGGCCGGCAAGGGACACTGACGGAGGGTCACCTCTGACCCCCACCTCACTTCCAGACCCCCAGGCCCCAGACTCCACCTTCTAGACCATCCGGGACTGCCAGAAGGCAATAGGCTCTCCTGCAAGCCTCTGGCCGGCAAGAGACACTGAGGGAGGGTCACCTCTGACCCCCACCTCACTTCCAGACCCCCAGGCCCCAGACTCCACCTTCTAGGTAGGTAGCCAGGATTTCCTTGAGGCGGTTTTTTTTTCTCTCTTGAAACCCCTGCATTCTCTTTTTAACACCTAGCTCTCCTTCTCCCCCCAGAACATCCGGGACTGCCAGAAGGCAATAGGCTCTCCTGCAAGCCTCTGGCCGGCAAGGGACACTGAGGGAGGGTCACCTCTGACCCCCACCTCACTTCCAGACCCCCAGGCCCCAGACTCAACCTTCTAGACCATCCGGGACTGCCAGAAGGCAATAGGCTCTCCTGCAAGCCTCTGGCCGGCAAGGGACACTGAGGGAGGGTCACGTCTGACCCCCACCTCACTTCCAGACCCCCAGGCCCCAGACTCCACCTTCTAGACCATCCGGGACTGCCAGAAGGCAATAGGCTCTCCTGCAAGCCTCTGGCCGGCAAGGGACACTGAGGGAGGGTCACGTCTGACCCCCACCTCACTTCCAGACCCCCAGGCCCCACACTCCACCTTCTAGACCATCCGGGACTGCCAGAAGGCAATAGGCTCTCCTGCAAGCCTCTGGCCGGCAAGGGACACTGAGGGAGGGTCACCTCTGACCCCCACCTCACTTCCAGACCCCCAGGCCCCAGACTCCACCTTCTAGACCATCCGGGACTGCCAGAAGGCAATAGGCTCTCCTGCAAGCCTCTGGCCGGAAAGGGACACTGAGGGAGGGTCACCTCTGACCCCCACCTCACTTCCAGACCCCCAGGCCCCAGACTCCACCTTCTAGACCATCCGGGACTGCCAGAAGGCAATAGGCTCTCCTGCAAGCCTCTGGCCGGCAAGGGACACTGAGGGAGGGTCACCTCTGACCCCCACCTCACTTCCAGACCCCCAGGCCCCAGACTCCACCTTCTAGACCATCCGGGACTGCCAGAAGGCAATAGGCTCTCCTGCAAGCCTCTGGCCGGCAAGGGACACTGAGGGAGGGTCACCTCTGACCCCCACCTCACTTCCAGACCCCCAGGCCCCAGACTCCACCTTCTAGGTAGGTAGCCAGGATTTCCTTGAGGTGGTTTTTTTTTCTCTCTTGAAACCCCTGCATTCCCTTGTTAACACCTAGCTCTCCTTCTCCCCCCAGACCATCCGGGACTGCCAGAAGGCAATAGGCTCTCCTGCAAGCCTCTGGCCGGCAAGGGACACTGAGGGAGGGTCACCTCTGACCCCCACCTCACTTCCAGACCCCCAGGCCCCAGACTCCACCTTCTAGACCATCCGGGACTGCCAGAAGGCAATAGGCTCTCCTGCAAGCCTCTGGCCGGCAAGGGACACTGAGGGAGGGTCACCTCTGACCCCCACCTCACTTCCAGACCCCCAGGCCCCAGACTCCACCTTCTAGACCATCCGGGACTGCCAGAAGGCAATAGGCTCTCCTGCAAGCCTCTGGCCGGCAAGGGACACTGAGGGAGGGTCACCTCTGACCCCCACCTCACTTCCAGACCCCCAGGCCCCAGACTCCACCTTCTAGACCATCCGGGACTGCCAGAAGGCAATAGGCTCTCCTGCAAGCCTCTGGCCGGCAAGGGACACTGAGGGAGGGTCACCTCTGAACCCCACCTCACTTCCAGACCCCCAGGCCCCAGACTCCACCTTCTAGACCATCCGGGACTGCCAGAAGGCAATAGGCTCTCCTGCAAGCCTCTGGCCGGCAAGGGACACTGAGGGAGGGTCACCTCTGACCCCCACCTCACTTCCAGACCCCCAGGCCCCAGACTCCACCTTCTAGACCATCCGGGACTGCCAGAAGGCAATAGGCTCTCCTGCAAGCCTCTGGCCGGCAAGGGACACTGAGGGAGGGTCACCTCTGACCCCCACCTCACTTCCAGACCCCCAGGACCCAGACTCCACCTTCTAGACCATCTGGGACTGCCAGAAGGCAATAGGCTCTCCTGCAAGCCTCTGGCCGGCAAGGGACACTGAGGGAGGGTCACCTCTGACCCCCACCTCACTTCCAGACCCCCAGGCCCCAGACTCCACCTTCTAGACCATCTGGGACTGCCAGAAGGCAATAGGCTCTCCTGAAAGCCTCTGGCCGGCAAGGGACACTGAGGGAGGGTCACCTCTGACCCCCACCTCACTTCCAGACCCCCAGGCCCCAGACTCCACCTTCTAGAACATCCGGGCCTGCCAGAAGGCAATAGGCTCTCCTGCAAGCCTCTGGCCGGCAAGGGACACTGAGGGAGGGTCACCTCTGACCCCCACCTCACTTCCAGACCCCCAGGCCCCAGACTCCACCTTCTAGACCATCCGGGACTGCCAGAAGGCAATAGGCTCTCCTGCAAGCCTCTGGCCGGCAAGGGACACTGAGGGAGGGTCACCTCTGACCCCCACCTCACTTCCAGACCCCCAGGCCCCAGACTCCACCTTCTAGACCATCCGGGACTGCCAGAAGGCAATAGGCTCTCCTGCAAGCCTCTGGCCGGCAAGGGACACTGAGGGAGGGTCACCTCTGACCCCCACCTCACTGCCAGACCCCCAGGCCCCAGACTCCACCTTCTAGACCATCCGGGACTGCCAGAAGGCAATAGGCTCTCCTGCAAGCCTCTGGCCGGCAAGGGACACTGAGGGAGGGTCACCTCTGACCCCCACCTCACTTCCAGACCCCCAGGCCGCAGACTCCACCTTCTAGACCATCCGGGACTGCCAGAAGGCAATAGGCTCTCCTGCAAGCCTCTGGCCGGCAAGGGACACTGAGGGAGGGTCACCTCTGACCCCCACCTCACTTCCAGACCCCCAGGCCCCAGACTCCACCTTCTAGACTATCCGGGACTGCCAGAAGGCAATAGGCTCTCCTGCAAGCCTCTGGCCGGCAAGGGACACTGAGGGAGGGTCACCTCTGACCCACACCTCACTTCCAGACCCCCAGGCCCCAGACTCCACCTTCTAGACCATCCGGGACTGCCAGAAGGCAATAGGCTCTCCTGCAAGCCTCTGGCCGGCAAGGGACACTGAGGGAGGGTCACCTCTGACCCCACCTCACTTCCAGACCCCCAGGCCCCAGACTCCACCTTCTAGACCATCCGGGACTGCCAGAAGGCAATAGGCTCTCCTGCAAGCCTCTGGCCGGCAAGGGACACTGAGGGAGGGTCACCTCTGACCCCCACCTCACTTCCAGACCCCCAGGCCCCAGACTCCAACTTCTAGGTAGGTAGCCAGGATTTCCTTGAGGCGGTTTTTTTTTCTCTCTTGAAACCCCTGCATTCCCTTGTTAACACCTAGCTCTCCTTCTCCCCCCAGACCATCCGGGACTGCCAGAAGGCAATAGGCTCTCCTGCAAGCCTCTGGCCGGCAAGGGACACTGACGGAGGGTCACCTCTGACCCCCACCTCACTTCCAGACCCCCAGGCCCCAGACTCCACCTTCTAGACCATCCGGGACTGCCAGAAGGCAATAGGCTCTCCTGCAAGCCTCTGGCCGGCAAGGGACACTGAGGGAGAGTCACCTCTGACCCCCACCTCACTTCCAGACCCCTAGGCCCCAGACTCCACCTTCTAGGTAGGTAGCCAGTATTTCCTTGAGGCGGTTTTTTTTTTTCTCTCTTGAAACCCCTGCATTCTCTTTTTAACACCTAGCTCTCCTTCTCCCCCCAGACCATTCGGGACTGCCAGAAGGCAATAGGCTCTCCTGCAAGCCTCTGGCCAGCAAGGGACACTGAGGGAGGGTCACCTCTGACCCCCACCTCACTTCCAGACTGCCAGGCTCCAGACTCCACCTTCTAGGTAGGTAGCCAGGATTTCCTTGAGGCGGTTTTTTTTTCTCTCTTGAAACCCCTGCATTCCCTTGTTAACACCTAGCTCTCCTTCTCCCCCCAGACCATCCGGGACTGCCAGAAGGCAATAGGCTCTCCTGCAAGCCTCTGGCCGGCAAGGGACACTGACGGAGGGTCACCTCTGACCCCCACCTCACTTCCAGACCCCCAGGCCCCAGACTCCACCTTCTAGACCATCCGGGACTGCCAGAAGGCAATAGGCTCTCCTGCAAGCCTCTGGCCGGCAAGAGACACTGAGGGAGGGTCACCTCTGACCCCCACCTCACTTCCAGACCCCTAGGCCCCAGACTCCACCTTCTAGGTAGGTAGCCAGGATTTCCTTGAGGCGGTTTTTTTTTCTCTCTTGAAACCCCTGCATTCTCTTTTTAACACCTAGCTCTCCTTCTCCCCCCAGAACATCCGGGACTGCCAGAAGGCAATAGGCTCTCCTGCAAGCCTCTGGCCGGCAAGGGACACTGAGGGAGGGTCACCTCTGACCCCCACCTCACTTCCAGACCCCCAGGTCCCAGACTCAACCTTCTAGACCATCCGGGACTGCCAGAAGGCAATAGGCTCTCCTGCAAGCCTCTGGCCGGCAAGGGACACTGAGGGAGGGTCACGTCTGACCCCCACCTCACTTCCAGACCCCCAGGCCCCAGACTCCACCTTCTAGACCATCCGGGACTGCCAGAAGGCAATAGGCTCTCCTGCAAGCCTCTGGCCGGCAAGGGACACTGAGGGAGGGTCACGTCTGACCCCCACCTCACTTCCAGACCCCCAGGCCCCACACTCCACCTTCTAGACCATCCGGGACTGCCAGAAGGCAATAGGCTCTCCTGCAAGCCTCTGGCCGGCAAGGGACACTGAGGGAGGGTCACCTCTGACCCCCACCTCACTTCCAGACCCCCAGGCCCCAGACTCCACCTTCTAGACCATCCGGGACTGCCAGAAGGCAATAGGCTCTCCTGCAAGCCTCTGGCCGGAAAGGGACACTGAGGGAGGGTCACCTCTGACCCCCACCTCACTTCCAGACCCCCAGGCCCCAGACTCCACCTTCTAGACCATCCGGGACTGCCAGAAGGCAATAGGCTCTCCTGCAAGCCTCTGGCCGGCAAGGGACACTGAGGGAGGGTCACCTCTGACCCCCACCTCACTTCCAGACCCCCAGGCCCCAGACTCCACCTTCTAGACCATCCGGGACTGCCAGAAGGCAATAGGCTCTCCTGCAAGCCTCTGGCCGGCAAGGGACACTGAGGGAGGGTCACCTCTGACCCCCACCTCACTTCCAGACCCCCAGGCCCCAGACTCCACCTTCTAGGTAGGTAGCCAGGATTTCCTTGAGGTGGTTTTTTTTTCTCTCTTGAAACCCCTGCATTCCCTTGTTAACACCTAGCTCTCCTTCTCCCCCCAGACCATCCGGGACTGCCAGAAGGCAATAGGCTCTCCTGCAAGCCTCTGGCCGGCAAGGGACACTGAGGGAGGGTCACCTCTGACCCCCACCTCACTTCCAGACCCCCAGGCCCCAGACTCCACCTTCTAGACCATCCGGGACTGCCAGAAGGCAATAGGCTCTCCTGCAAGCCTCTGGCCGGCAAGGGACACTGAGGGAGGGTCACCTCTGACCCCCACCTCACTTCCAGACCCCCAGGCCCCAGACTCCACCTTCTAGACCATCCGGGACTGCCAGAAGGCAATAGGCTCTCCTGCAAGCCTCTGGCCGGCAAGGGACACTGAGGGAGGGTCACCTCTGACCCCCACCTCACTTCCAGACCCCCAGGCCCCAGACTCCACCTTCTAGACCATCCGGGACTGCCAGAAGGCAATAGGCTCTCCTGCAAGCCTCTGGCCGGCAAGGGACACTGAGGGAGGGTCACCTCTGAACCCCACCTCACTTCCAGACCCCCAGGCCCCAGACTCCACCTTCTAGACCATCCGGGACTGCCAGAAGGCAATAGGCTCTCCTGCAAGCCTCTGGCCGGCAAGGGACACTGAGGGAGGGTCACCTCTGACCCCCACCTCACTTCCAGACCCCCAGGCCCCAGACTCCACCTTCTAGACCATCCGGGACTGCCAGAAGGCAATAGGCTCTCCTGCAAGCCTCTGGCCGGCAAGGGACACTGAGGGAGGGTCACCTCTGACCCCCACCTCACTTCCAGACCCCCAGGACCCAGACTCCACCTTCTAGACCATCTGGGACTGCCAGAAGGCAATAGGCTCTCCTGCAAGCCTCTGGCCGGCAAGGGACACTGAGGGAGGGTCACCTCTGACCCCCACCTCACTTCCAGACCCCCAGGCCCAAGACTCCACCTTCTAGACCATCTGGGACTGCCAGAAGGCAATAGGCTCTCCTGAAAGCCTCTGGCCGGCAAGGGACACTGAGGGAGGGTCACCTCTGACCCCCACCTCACTTCCAGACCCCCAGGCCCCAGACTCCACCTTCTAGAACATCCGGGCCTGCCAGAAGGCAATAGGCTCTCCTGCAAGCCTCTGGCCGGCAAGGGACACTGAGGGAGGGTCACCTCTGACCCCCACCTCACTTCCAGACCCCCAGGCCCCAGACTCCACCTTCTAGACCATCCGGGACTGCCAGAAGGCAATAGGCTCTCCTGCAAGCCTCTGGCCGGCAAGGGACACTGAGGGAGGGTCACCTCTGACCCCCACCTCACTTCCAGACCCCCAGGCCCCAGACTCCACCTTCTAGACCATCCGGGACTGCCAGAAGGCAATAGGCTCTCCTGCAAGCCTCTGGCCGGCAAGGGACACTGAGGGAGGGTCACCTCTGACCCCCACCTCACTGCCAGACCCCCAGGCCCCAGACTCCACCTTCTAGACCATCCGGGACTGCCAGAAGGCAATAGGCTCTCCTGCAAGCCTCTGGCCGGCAAGGGACACTGAGGGAGGGTCACCTCTGACCCCCACCTCACTTCCAGACCCCCAGGCCGCAGACTCCACCTTCTAGACCATCCGGGACTGCCAGAAGGCAATAGGCTCTCCTGCAAGCCTCTGGCCGGCAAGGGACACTGAGGGAGGGTCACCTCTGACCCCCACCTCACTTCCAGACCCCCAGGCCACAGACTCCACCTTCTAGACTATCCGGGACTGCCAGAAGGCAATAGGCTCTCCTGCAAGCCTCTGGCCGGCAAGGGACACTGAGGGAGGGTCACCTCTGACCCACACCTCACTTCCAGACCCCCAGGCCCCAGACTCCACCTTCTAGACCATCCGGGACTGCCAGAAGGCAATAGGCTCTCCTGCAAGCCTCTGGCCGGCAAGGGACACTGAGGGAGGGTCACCTCTGACCCCACCTCACTTCCAGACCCCCAGGCCCCAGACTCCACCTTCTAGACCATCCGGGACTGCCAGAAGGCAATAGGCTCTCCTGCAAGCCTCTGGCCGGCAAGGGACACTGAGGGAGGGTCACCTCTGACCCCCACCTCACTTCCAGACCCCCAGGCCCCAGACTCCAACTTCTAGGTAGGTAGCCAGGATTTCCTTGAGGCGGTTTTTTTTTCTCTCTTGAAACCCCTGCATTCCCTTGTTAACACCTAGCTCTCCTTCTCCCCCCAGACCATCCGGGACTGCCAGAAGGCAATAGGCTCTCCTGCAAGCCTCTGGCCGGCAAGGGACACTGACGGAGGGTCACCTCTGACCCCCACCTCACTTCCAGACCCCCAGGCCCCAGACTCCACCTTCTAGACCATCCGGGACTGCCAGAAGGCAATAGGCTCTCCTGCAAGCCTCTGGCCGGCAAGGGACACTGAGGGAGGGTCACCTCTGACCCCCACCTCACTTCCAGACCCCCAGGCCCCAGACTCCACCTTCTAGACCATCCGGGACTGCCAGAAGGCAATAGGCTCTCCTGCAAGCCTCTGGCCGGCAAGGGACACTGAGGGAGGGTCACCTCTGACCCCCACCTCACTTCCAGACCCCCAGGCCCCAGACTCCACCTTCTAGAACATCCGGGCCTGCCAGAAGGCAATAGGCTCTCCTGCAAGCCTCTGGCCGGCAAGGGACACTGAGGGAGGGCCACCTCTGACCCCAACCTCACTTCCAGACCCCCAGGCCCCAGACTCCACCTTCTAGACCATCCGGGACTGCCAGAAGGCAATAGGCTCTCCTGCAAGCCTCTGGCCGGCAAGGGACACTGAGGGAGGGTCACCTCTGAACCCCACCTCACTTCCAGACCCCCAGGCCCCAGACTCCACCTTCTAGACCATCCGGGACTGCCAGAAGGCAATAGGCTCTCCTGCAAGCCTCTGGCCGGCAAGGGACACTGAGGGAGGGTCACCTCTGACCCCCACCTCACTTCCAGACCCCCAGGCCCCAGACTCCACCTTCTAGACCATCCGGGACTGCCAGAAGGCAATAGGCTCTCCTGCAAGCCTCTGGCCGGCAAGGGACACTGAGGGAGGGTCACCTCTGACCCCCACCTCACTTCCAGACCCCCAGGACCCAGACTCCACCTTCTAGACCATCTGGGACTGCCAGAAGGCAATAGGCTCTCCTGCAAGCCTCTGGCCGGCAAGGGACACTGAGGGAGGGTCACCTCTGACCCCCACCTCACTTCCAGACCCCCAGGCCCCAGACTCCACCTTCTAGACCATCTGGGACTGCCAGAAGGCAATAGGCTCTCCTGAAAGCCTCTGGCCGGCAAGGGACACTGAGGGAGGGTCACCTCTGACCCCCACCTCACTTCCAGACCCCCAGGCCCCAGACTCCACCTTCTAGAACATCCGGGCCTGCCAGAAGGCAATAGGCTCTCCTGCAAGCCTCTGGCCGGCAAGGGACACTGAGGGAGGGTCACCTCTGACCCCCACCTCACTTCCAGACCCCCAGGCCCCAGACTCCACCTTCTAGACCATCCGGGACTGCCAGAAGGCAATAGGCTCTCCTGCAAGCCTCTGGCCGGCAAGGGACACTGAGGGAGGGTCACCTCTGACCCCCACCTCACTGCCAGACCCCCAGGCCCCAGACTCCACCTTCTAGACCATCCGGGACTGCCAGAAGGCAATAGGCTCTCCTGCAAGCCTCTGGCCGGCAAGGGACACTGAGGGAGGGTCACCTCTGACCCCCACCTCACTTCCAGACCCCCAGGCCGCAGACTCCACCTTCTAGACCATCCGGGACTGCCAGAAGGCAATAGGCTCTCCTGCAAGCCTCTGGCCGGCAAGGGACACTGAGGGAGGGTCACCTCTGACCCCCACCTCACTTCCAGACCCCCAGGCCCCAGACTCCACCTTCTAGACTATCCGGGACTGCCAGAAGGCAATAGGCTCTCCTGCAAGCCTCTGGCCGGCAAGGGACACTGAGGGAGGGTCACCTCTGACCCCCACCTCACTTCCAGACCCCCAGGCCCCAGACTCCACCTTCTAGACCATCCGGGACTGCCAGAAGGCAATAGGCTCTCCTGCAAGCCTCTGGCCGGCAAGGGACACTGAGGGAGGGTCACCTCTGACCCCCACCTCACTGCCAGACCCCCAGGCCCCAGACTCCACCTTCTAGACCATCCGGGACTGCCAGAAGGCAATAGGCTCTCCTGCAAGCCTCTGGCCGGCAAGGGACACTGAGGGAGGGTCACCTCTGACCCCCACCTCACTTCCAGACCCCCAGGCCCCAGACTCCACCTTCAAGACCATCCGGGACTGCCAGAAGGCAATAGGATCTCCTGCAAGCCTCTGGCCGGCAAGGGACACTGAGGGAGGGTCACCTCTGACCCCCACCTCACTTCCAGACCCCCAGGCCCCAGACTCCACCTTCTAGACCATCCGGGACTGCCAGAAGGCAATAGGCTCTCCTGCAAGCCTCTGGCCGGCAAGGGACACTGAGGGAGGGTCACCTCTGACCCCCACCTCACTACCAGACCCCCAGGCCCCAGACTCCACCTTCTAGGTAGGTAGCCAGGATTTCCTTGAGGCGGTTTTTTTTTCTCTCTTGAAACCCCTGCATTCCCTTGTTAACACCTAGCTCTCCTTCTCCCCCCAGACCATCCGGGACTGCCAGAAGGCAATAGGCTCTCCTGCAAGCCTCTGGCCGGCAAGGGACACTGAGGGAGGGTCACCTCTGACCCCCACCTCACTTCCAGACCCCCAGGCCCCAGACTCCACCTTCTAGACCATCCGGGACTGCCAGAAGGCAATAGGCTCTCCTGCAAGCCTCTGGCCGGCAAGGGACACTGAGGGAGGGTCACCTCTGACCCCCACCTCACTTCCAGACCCCCAGGCCCCAGACTCCACCTTCTAGACCATCCGGGACTGCCAGAAGGCAATAGGCTCTCCTGCAAGCCTCTGGCCGGCAAGGGACACTGAGGGAGGGTCACCACTGACCCCCACCTCACTTCCAGACCCCCAGGCCCCAGACTCCACCTTCTAGACCATCCGGGACTGCCAGAAGGCAATAGGCTCTCCTGCAAGCCTCTGGCCGGCAAGGGACACTGAGGGAGGGTCACTTCTGACCCCCACCTCACTTCCAGACCCCCAGGCCCCAGACTCCACCTTCTAGACCATACGGGACTGCCAGAAGGCAATAGGCTCTCCTGCAAGCCTCTGGCCGGCAAGGGACACTGACGGAGGGTCACCTCTGACCCCCACCTCACTTCCAGACCCCCAGGCCCCAGACTCCACCTTCTAGACCATCCGGGACTGCCAGAAGGCAATAGGCTCTCCTGCAAGCCTCTGGCCGGCAAGGGACACTGAGGGAGGGTCACCTCTGACCCCCACCTCACTTCCAGACCCCCAGGCCCCAGACTCCACCTTCTAGGTAGGTAGCCAGGATTTCCTTGAGGCGGTTTTTTTTTCTCTCTTGAAACCCCTGCATTCCCTTGTTAACACCTAGCTCTCCTTCTCCCCCAAGACCATCCGGGACTGCCAGAAGGCAATAGGCTCTCCTGCAAGCCTCTGGCCGGCAAGGGACACTGAGGGAGGGTCACCTCTGACCCCCACCTCACTTCCAGACCCCCAGGCCCCAGACTCCACCTTCTAGACCATCCGGGACTGCCAGAAGGCAATAGGCTCTCCTGCAAGCCTCTGGCCGGCAAGGGACACTGAGGGAGGGTCACCTCTGACCCCCACCTCACTTCCAGACCCCCAGGCCCCAGACTCCACCTTCTAGACCATCCGGGACTGCCAGAAGGCAATAGGCTCTCCTGCAAGCCTCTGGCCGGCAAGGGACACTGAGGGAGGGTCACCTCTGACCCCCACCTCACTTCCAGACCCCCAGGCCCCAGACTCCACCTTCTAGACCATCCGGGACTGCCAGAAGGCAATAGGCTCTCCTGCAAGCCTCTGGCCGGAAAGGGACACTGAGGGAGGGTCACCTCTGACCCCCACCTCACTTCCAGACCCCCAGGCCCCAGACTCCACCTTCTAGACCATCCGGGACTGCCAGAAGGCAATAGGCTCTCATGCAAGCCTCTGGCCGGCAAGGGACACTGAGGGAGGGTCACCTCTGACCCCCACCTCACTTCCAGACCCCCAGGCCCCAGACTCCACCTTCTAGACTATCCGGGACTGCCAGAAGGCAATAGGCTCTCCTGCAAGCCTCTGGCCGGCAAGGGACACTGAGGGAGGGTCACCTCTGACCCACACCTCACTTCCAGACCCCCAGGCCCCAGACTCCACCTTCAAGACCATCCGGGACTGCCAGAAGGCAATAGGCTCTCCTGCAAGCCTCTGGCCGGCAAGGGACACTGAGGGAGGGTCACCTCTGACCCCACCTCACTTCCAGACCCCCAGGCCCCAGACTCCACCTTCTAGACCATCCGGGACTGCCAGAAGGCAATAGGCTCTCCTGCAAGCCTCTGGCCGGCAAGGGACACTGAGGGAGGGTCACCTCTGACCCCCACCTCACTTCCACACCCCCAGGCCCCAGACTCCACCTTCTAGGTAGGTAGCCAGGATTTCCTTGAGGCGGTTTTTTTTTCTCTCTTGAAACCCCTGCATTCCCTTGTTAACACCTAGCTCTCCTTCTCCCCCCAGACCATCCGGGACTGCCAGAAGGCAATAGGCTCTCCTGCAAGCCTCTGGCCGGCAAGGGACACTGAGGGAGGGTCACCTCTGACCCCCACCTCACTTCCAGATCCCCAGGCCCCAGACTCCACCTTCTAGACCATCCGGGACTGCCAGAAGGCAATAGGCTCTCCTGCAAGCCTCTGGCCGGCAAGGGACACTGAGGGAGGGTCACCTCTGACCCCCACCTCACTTCCAGACCCCCAGGCCCCAGACTCCACCTTCTAGACCATCCGGAACTGCCAGAAGGCAATAGGCTCTCCTGCAAGCCTCTGGCCGGCAAGGGACACTGAGGGAGGGTCACCTCTGACCCCCACCTCACTTCCAGACCCCCAGGCCCCAGACTCCACCTTCTAGGTAGGTAGCCAGGATTTCTTTGAGGCGGTTTTTTTTTTCTCTCTTGAAACCCCTGCATTCCCTTGTTAACACCTAGCTCTCCTTCTCCCCCCAGACCATCCGGGACTGCCAGAAGGCAATAGGCTCTCCTGCAAGCCTCTGGTCGGCAAGGGACACTGAGGGAGGGTCACCTCTGACCCCCACCTCACTTCCAGACCCCCAGGCCCCAGACTCCACCTTCTAGACAATCCGGGACTGCGAGAAGGCAATAGGCTCTCCTGCAAGCCTCTGGCCGGCAAGGGACACTGAGGGAGGGTCACCTCTGACCCCCACCTCACTTCCAGACCCCCAGGCCCCAGACTCCACCTTCTAGGTAGGTAGCCAGGATTTCCTTGAGGCGGTTTTTTTTTCTATCTTGAAACCCCTGCATTCTCTTTTTAACACCTAGCTCTCCTTCTCCCCCCAGACCATTCGGGACTGCCAGAAGGCAATAGGCTCTCCTGCAAGCCTCTGGCCAGCAAGGGACACTGAGGGAGGGTCACCTCTGACCCCCACCTCACTTCCAGACTGCCAGGCTCCAGACTCCACCTTCTAGGTAGGTAGCCAGGATTTCCTTGTGGCGGTTTTTTTTTCTCTCTTGAAACCCCTGCATTCCCTTGTTAACACCTAGCTCTCCTTCTCCCCCCAGACCATCCGGGACTGCCAGAAGGCAATAGGCTCTCCTGCAAGCCTCTGGCCGGCAAGGGACACTGACGGAGGGTCACCTCTGACCCCCACCTCACTTCCAGACCCCCAGGCCCCAGACTCCACCTTCTAGACCATCCGGGACTGCCAGAAGGCAATAGGCTCTCCTGCAAGCCTCTGGCCGGCAAGAGACACTGAGGGAGGGTCACCTCTGACCCCCACCTCACTTCCAGACCCCCAGGCCCCAGACTCCACCTTCTAGGTAGGTAGCCAGGATTTCCTTGAGGCGGTTTTTTTTTCTCTCTTGAAACCCCTGCATTCTCTTTTTAACACCTAGCTCTCCTTCTCCCCCCAGAACATCCGGGACTGCCAGAAGGCAATAGGCTCTCCTGCAAGCCTCTGGCCGGCAAGGGACACTGAGGGAGGGTCACCTCTGACCCCCACCTCACTTCCAGACTCCCAGGCTCCAGACTCCACCTTCTAGGTAGGTAGCCAGGATTTCCTTGAGTCGGTTTTTTTTTCTCTCTTGAAACCCCTGCATTCCCTTGTTAACACCTAGCTCTCCTTCTCCCCCCAGACCATCCGGGACTGCCAGAAGGCAATAGGCTCTCCTGCAAGCCTCTGGCCGGCAAGGGACACTGAGGGAGGGTCACCTCTGACCCCCACCTCACTTCCAGACCCCCAGGCCCCAGACTCCACCTTCTAGGTAGGTAGCCAGGATTTCCTTGAGGCGGTTTTTTTTTCTCTCTTGAAACCCCTGCATTCCCTTGTTAACACCTAGCTCTCCTTCTCCCCCCAGACCATCCGGGACTGCCAGAAGGCAATAGGCTCTCCTGCAAGCCTCTGGCCGGCAAGGGACACTGAGGGAGGGTCACCTCTGACCCCCACCTCACTTCCAGACCCCCAGGCCCCAGACTCCACCTTCTAGGTAGGTAGCCAGGATTTCCTTGAGGCGGTTTTTTTTTCTCTCTTGAAACCCCTGCATTCCCTTGTTAACACCTAGCTCTCCTTCTCCCCCCAGACCATCCGGGACTGCCAGAAGGCAATAGGCTCTCCTGCAAGCCTCTGGCCGGCAAGGGACACTGAGGGAGGGTCACCTCTGACCCCCACCTCACTTCCAGACCCCCAGGCCCCAGACTCCACCTTCTAGACCATCCGGGACTGCCAGAAGGCAATAGGCTCTCCTGCAAGCCTCTGGCCGGCAAGGGACACTGAGGGAGGGTCACCTCTGACCCCCACCTCACTTCCAGACCCCCAGGCCCCAGACTCCACCTTCTAGACCATCCGGGACTGCCAGAAGGCAATAGGCTCTCCTGCAAGCCTCTGGCCGGCAAGGGAAACTGAGGGAGGGTCACCTCTGACCCCCACCTCACTTCCAGACCCCCAGGCCCCAGACTCCACCTTCTAGGTAGGTAGCCAGGATTTCCTTGAGGAGGTTTTTTTTTTCTCTCTTGAAACCCCTGCATTCCCTTGTTAACACCTAGCTCTCCTTCTCCCCCCAGACCATCCGGGACTGCCAGAAGGCAATAGGCTCTCCTGCAAGCCTCTGGCCGGCAAGGGACACTGAGGGAGGGTCACCTCTGACCCCCACCTCACTTCCAGACCCCCAGGCCCCAGACTCCACCTTCTAGACCATCCGGGACTGCCAGAAGGCAATAGGCTCTCCTGCAAGCCTCTGGCCGGCAAGGGACACTGAGGGAGGGTCACCTCTGACCCCCACCTCACTTCCAGACCCCCAGGCCCCAGACTCCACCTTCTAGACCATCCGGGACTGCCAGAAGGCAATAGGCTCTCCTGCAAGCCTCTGGCCGGCAAGGGACACTGAGGGAGGGTCACCTCTGACCCCCACCTCACTTCCAGACTGCCAGGCTCCAGACTCCACCTTCTAGGTAGGTAGCCAGGATTTCCTTGAGGCGGTTTTTTTTTCTCTCTTGAAACCCCTGCATTCCCTTGTTAACACCTAGCTCTCCTTCTCCCCCCAGACCATCCGGGACTGCCAGAAGGCAATAGGCTCTCCTGCAAGCCTCTGGCCGGCAAGGGACACTGAGGGAGGGTCACCTCTGACCCCCACCTCACTTCCAGACCCCCAGGCCCCAGACTCCACCTTCTAGACCATCCGGCACTGCCAGAAGGCAATAGGCTTTCCTGCAAGCCTCTGGCCGGCAAGGGACACTGAGGGAGGGTCACCTCTGACCCCCACCTCACTTCCAGACCCCCAGGCCCCAGACTCCACCTTCTAGGTAGGTAGCCAGGATTTCCTTGAGGCGGTTTTTTTTTCTCTCTTGAAACCCCTGCATTCTCTTTTTAACACCTAGCTCTCCTTCTCCCCCCAGACCATCCGGGACTGCCAGAAGGCAATAGGCTCTCCTGCAAGCCTCTGGCCGGCAAGGGACACTGAGGGAGGGTCACCTCTGACCCCCACCTCACTTCCAGACTCCCAGGCTCCAGACTCCACCTTCTAGGTAGGTAGCCAGGATTTCCTTGAGTCGGTTTTTTTTTCTCTCTTGAAACCCCTGCATTCCCTTTTTAACACCTAGCTCTCCTTCTCCCCCCAGACCATCCGGGACTGCCAGAAGGCAATAGGCTCTCCTGCAAGCCTCTGGCCGGCAAGGGACACTGAGGGAGGGTCACCTCTGACCCCCACCTCACTTCCAGACCCCCAGGCCCCAGACTCCACCTTCTAGGTAGGTAGCCAGGATTTCCTTGAGGCGGTTTTTTTTTCTCTCTTGAAACCCCTGCATTCCCTTGTTAACACCTAGCTCTCCTTCTCCCCCCAGACCATCCGGGACTGCCAGAAGGCAATAGGCTCTCCTGCAAGCCTCTGGCCGGCAAGGGACACTGAGGGAGGGTCACCTCTGACCCCCACCTCACTTCCAGACCCCCAGGCCCCAGACTCCACCTTCTAGGTAGGTAGCCAGGATTTCCTTGAGGCGGTTTTTCTTTCTCTCTTGAAACCCCTGCATTCCCTTGTTAACACCTAGCTCTCCTTCTCCCCCCAGACCATCCGGGACTGCCAGAAGGCAATAGGCTCTCCTGCAAGCCTCTGGCCGGCAAGGGACACTGAGGGAGGGTCACCTCTGACCCCCACCTCACTTCCAGACCCCCAGGCCCCAGACTCCACCTTCTAGACCATCCGGGACTGCCAGAAGGCAATAGGCTCTCCTGCAAGCGTCTGGCCGGCAAGGGACACTGAGGGAGGGTCACCTCTGACCCCCACCTCACTTCCAGACCCCCAGGCCCCAGACTCCACCTTCTAGATAGGTAGCCAGGATTTCCTTGAGGCGGTTTTTTTTTCTCTCTTGAAACCCCTGCATTCCCTTGTTAACACCTAGCTCTCCTTCTCCCCCCAGACCATCCGGGACTGCCAGAAGGCAATAGGCTCTCCTGCAAGCCTCTGGCCGGCAAGGGACACTGAGGGAGGGTCACCTCTGACCCCCACCTCACTTCCAGACCCCGAGGCCCCAGACTCCACCTTCTAGGTAGGTAGCCAGGATTTCCTTGAGGCGGTTTTTTTTTCTCTCTTGAAACCCCTGCATTCCCTTGTTAACACCTAGCTCTCCATCTCCCCCCAGAAAATCCGGGACTGCCAGAAGGCAATAGGCTCTCCTGCAAGCCTCTGGCCGGCAAGGGACACTGAGGGAGGGTCACCTCTGACCCCCACCTCACTTCCAGACACCCAGGCCCCAGACTCCACCTTCTAGGCCATCCGGGACTGCCAGAAGGCAATAGGCTCTCCTGCAAGTCTCTGGCCGGCAAGGGACACTGAGGGAGGGTCACCTCTGACCCCCACCTCACTTCCAGACCCCCAGGCCCCAGCCTCCACCTTCTAGGTAGGTAGCCAGGATTTCCTTGAGGCGGTTTTTTTTTCTCTCTTGAAACCCCTGCATTCCCTTGTTAACACCTAGCTCTCCTTCTCCCCCCAGACCATCCGGGACTGCCAGAAGGCAATAGGCTCTCCTGCAAGCCTCTGGTCGGCAAGGGACACTGAGGGAGGGTCACCTCTGACCCCCACCTCACTTCCAGACCCCCAGGCCCCAGACTCCACCTTCTAGACAATCCGGGACTGCGAGAAGGCAATAGGCTCTCCTGCAAGCCTCTGGCCGGCAAGGGACACTGAGGGAGGGTCACCTCTGACCCCCACCTCACTTCCAGACCCCCAGGCCCCAGACTCCACCTTCTAGGTAGGTAGCCAGGATTTCCTTGAGGCGGTTTTTTTTTCTCTCTTGAAACCCCTGCATTCCCTTGTTAACACCTAGCTCTCCTTCTCCCCCCAGACCATCCGGGACTGCCAGAAGGCAATAGGCTCTCCTGCAAGCCTCTGGTCGGCAAGGGACACTGAGGGAGGGTCACCTCTGACCCCCACCTCACTTCCAGACCCCCAGGCCCCAGACTCCACCTTCTAGACAATCCGGGACTGCGAGAAGGCAATAGGCTCTCCTGCAAGCCTCTGGCCGGCAAGGGACACTGAGGGAGGGTCACCTCTGACCCCCACCTCACTTCCAGACCCCCAGGCCCCAGACTCCACCTTCTAGGTAGGTAGCCAGGATTTCCTTGAGGCGGTTTTTTTTTCTCTCTTGAAACCCCTGCATTCCCTTGTTAACACCTAGCTCTCCTTCTCCCCCCAGACCATCCGGGACTGCCAGAAGGCAATAGGCTCTCCTGCAAGCCTCTGGACGGCAAGGGACACTGAGGGAGGGTCACCTCTGACCCCCACCTCACTTCCAGACCCCCAGGCCCCAGACTCCACCTTCTAGACAATCCGGGACTGCGAGAAGGCAATAGGCTCTCCTGCAAGCCTCTGGCCGGCAAGGGACACTGAGGGAGGGTCACCTCTGACCCCCACCTCACTTCCAGACCCCCAGGCCCCAGACTCCACCTTCTAGGTAGGTAGCCAGGATTTCCTTGAGGCGGTTTTTTTTTCTCTCTTGAAACCCCTGCATTCCCTTGTTAACACCTAGCTCTCCTTCTCCCCCCAGACCATCCGGGACTGCCAGAAGGCAATAGGCTCTCCTGCAAGCCTCTGGCCGGCAAGGGACACTGAGGGAGGGTCACCTCTGACCCCCACCTCACTTCCAGACCCCCAGGCCCCAGACTCCACCTTCTAGACCATCCGGGACTGCCAGAAGGCAATAGGCTCTCCTGCAAGCCTCTGGCCGGCAAGGGACACTGAGGGAGGGTCACCTCTGACCCCCACCTCACTTCCAGACCCCTAGGCCCCAGACTCCACCTTCTAGGTAGGTAGCCAGTATTTCCTTGAGGCGGTTTTTTTTTTTCTCTCTTGAAACCCCTGCATTCTCTTTTTAACACCTAGCTCTCCTTCTCCCCCCAGACCATTCGGGACTGCCAGAAGGCAATAGGCTCTCCTGCAAGCCTCTGGCCGGCAAGGGACACTGAGGGAGGGTCACCTCTGACCCCCACCTCACTTCCTGACTGCCAGGCTCCAGACTCCACCTTCTAGGTAGGTAGCCAGGATTTCCTTGAGGCGGTTTTTTTTTCTCTCTTGAAACCCCTGCATTCCCTTGTTAACACCTAGCTCTCCTTCTCCCCCCAGACCATCCGGGACTGCCAGAAGGCAATAGGCTCTCCTGCAATCCTCTGGCCGGCAAGGGACACTTAGGGAGGGTCACCTCTGACCCCCACCTCACTTCCAGACCCCCAGGCCCCAGACTCCACCTTCTAGACCATCCGGGACTGCCAGAAGGCAATAGGCTCTCCTGCAAGCCTCTGGCCGGCAAGGGACACTGAGGGAGGGTCACCTCTGACCCCCACCTCACTTCCAGACCCCCAGACCCCAGACTCCACCTTCTAGGTAGGTAGCCAGGATTTCCTTGAGGCGGTTTTTTTTTCTCTCTTGAAACCCCTGCATTCTCTTTTTAACACCTAGCTCTCCTTCTCCCCCCAGACCATCCGGGACTGCCAGAAGGCAATAGGCTCTCCTGCAAGCCTCTGGCCGGCAAGGGACACTGAGGGAGGGTCACCTCTGACCCCCACCTCACTTCCAGACTCCTAGGCTCCAGACTCCACCTTCTAGGTAGGTAGCCAGGATTTCCTTGAGGCGGTTTTTTTTTCTCTCTTGAAACCCCTGCATTCCCTTGTTAACACCTAGCTCTCCTTCTCCCCCCAGACCATCCGGGACTGCCAGAAGGCAATAGGCTCTCCTGCAAGCCTCTGGCCGGCAAGGGACACTGAGGGAGGGTCACCTCTGACCCCCACCTCACTTCCAGACCCCCAGGCCCCAGACTCCACCTTCTAGACCATCCGGGACTGCCAGAAGGCAATAGGCTCACCTGCAAGCCTCTGGCCGGCAAGGGACACTGAGGGAGGGTCACCTCTGACCCCCACCTCACTTCCAGACCCCCAGGCCCCAGACTCCACCTTCTAGGTAGGTAGCCAGGATTTCCTTGAGGCGGTTTTTTTTTCTCTCTTGAAACCCCTGCATTCCCTTGCTAACACCTAGCTCTCCTTCTCCCCCCAGACCATCCGGGACTGCCAGAAGGCAATAGGCTCTCCTGCAAGCCTCTGGCCGGCAAGGGACACTGAGGGAGGGTCACCTCTGACCCCCACCTCACTTCCAGACCCCCAGGCCCCAGACTCCACCTTCTAGACCATCCGGGACTGCCAGAAGGCAATAGGCTCTCCTGCAAGCCTCTGGCCGGCAAGGGACACTGAGGGAGGGTCACCTCTGACCCCCACCTCACTTCCAGACCCCCAGGACCCAGACTCCACCTTCTAGACCATCTGGGACTGCCAGAAGGCAATAGGCTCTCCTGCAAGCCTCTGGCCGGCAAGGGACACTGAGGGAGGGTCACCTCTGACCCCCACCTCACTTCCAGACCCCCAGGCCCCAGACTCCACCTTCTAGACCATCTGGGACTGCCAGAAGGCAATAGGCTCTCCTGAAAGCCTCTGGCCGGCAAGGGACACTGAGGGAGGGTCACCTCTGACCCCCACCTCACTTCCAGACCCCCAGGCCCCAGACTCCACCTTCTAGAACATCCGGGCCTGCCAGAAGGCAATAGGCTCTCCTGCAAGCCTCTGGCCGGCAAGGGACACTGAGGGAGGGTCACCTCTGACCCCCACCTCACTTCCAGACCCCCAGGCCCCAGACTCCACCTTCTAGACCATCCGGGACTGCCAGAAGGCAATAGGCTCTCCTGCAAGCCTCTGGCCGGCAAGGGACACTGAGGGAGGGTCACCTCTGACCCCCACCTCACTGCCAGACCCCCAGGCCCCAGACTCCACCTTCTAGACCATCCGGGACTGCCAGAAGGCAATAGGCTCTCCTGCAAGCCTCTGGCCGGCAAGGGACACTGAGGGAGGGTCACCTCTGACCCCCACCTCACTTCCAGACCCCCAGGCCGCAGACTCCACCTTCTAGACCATCCGGGACTGCCAGAAGGCAATAGGCTCTCCTGCAAGCCTCTGGCCGGCAAGGGACACTGAGGGAGGGTCACCTCTGACCCCCACCTCACTTCCAGACCCCCAGGCCCCAGACTCCACCTTCTAGACTATCCGGGACTGCCAGAAGGCAATAGGCTCTCCTGCAAGCCTCTGGCCGGCAAGGGACACTGAGGGAGGGTCACCTCTGACCCCCACCTCACTTCCAGACCCCCAGGCCCCAGACTCCACCTTCTAGACCATCCGGGACTGCCAGAAGGCAATAGGCTCTCCTGCAAGCCTCTGGCCGGCAAGGGACACTGAGGGAGGGTCACCTCTGACCCCCACCTCACTGCCAGACCCCCAGGCCCCAGACTCCACCTTCTAGACCATCCGGGACTGCCAGAAGGCAATAGGCTCTCCTGCAAGCCTCTGGCCGGCAAGGGACACTGAGGGAGGGTCACCTCTGACCCCCACCTCACTTCCAGACCCCCAGGCCCCAGACTCCACCTTCAAGACCATCCGGGACTGCCAGAAGGCAATAGGATCTCCTGCAAGCCTCTGGCCGGCAAGGGACACTGAGGGAGGGTCACCTCTGACCCCCACCTCACTTCCAGACCCCCAGGCCCCAGACTCCACCTTCTAGACCATCCGGGACTGCCAGAAGGCAATAGGCTCTCCTGCAAGCCTCTGGCCGGCAAGGGACACTGAGGGAGGGTCACCTCTGACCCCCACCTCACTACCAGACCCCCAGGCCCCAGACTCCACCTTCTAGGTAGGTAGCCAGGATTTCCTTGAGGCGGTTTTTTTTTCTCTCTTGAAACCCCTGCATTCCCTTGTTAACACCTAGCTCTCCTTCTCCCCCCAGACCATCCGGGACTGCCAGAAGGCAATAGGCTCTCCTGCAAGCCTCTGGCCGGCAAGGGACACTGAGGGAGGGTCACCTCTGACCCCCACCTCACTTCCAGACCCCCAGGCCCCAGACTCCACCTTCTAGACCATCCGGGACTGCCAGAAGGCAATAGGCTCTCCTGCAAGCCTCTGGCCGGCAAGGGACACTGAGGGAGGGTCACCTCTGACCCCCACCTCACTTCCAGACCCCCAGGCCCCAGACTCCACCTTCTAGACCATCCGGGACTGCCAGAAGGCAATAGGCTCTCCTGCAAGCCTCTGGCCGGCAAGGGACACTGAGGGAGGGTCACCACTGACCCCCACCTCACTTCCAGACCCCCAGGCCCCAGACTCCACCTTCTAGACCATCCGGGACTGCCAGAAGGCAATAGGCTCTCCTGCAAGCCTCTGGCCGGCAAGGGACACTGAGGGAGGGTCACTTCTGACCCCCACCTCACTTCCAGACCCCCAGGCCCCAGACTCCACCTTCTAGACCATACGGGACTGCCAGAAGGCAATAGGCTCTCCTGCAAGCCTCTGGCCGGCAAGGGACACTGACGGAGGGTCACCTCTGACCCCCACCTCACTTCCAGACCCCCAGGCCCCAGACTCCACCTTCTAGACCATCCGGGACTGCCAGAAGGCAATAGGCTCTCCTGCAAGCCTCTGGCCGGCAAGGGACACTGAGGGAGGGTCACCTCTGACCCCCACCTCACTTCCAGACCCCCAGGCCCCAGACTCCACCTTCTAGGTAGGTAGCCAGGATTTCCTTGAGGCGGTTTTTTTTTCTCTCTTGAAACCCCTGCATTCCCTTGTTAACACCTAGCTCTCCTTCTCCCCCAAGACCATCCGGGACTGCCAGAAGGCAATAGGCTCTCCTGCAAGCCTCTGGCCGGCAAGGGACACTGAGGGAGGGTCACCTCTGACCCCCACCTCACTTCCAGACCCCCAGGCCCCAGACTCCACCTTCTAGACCATCCGGGACTGCCAGAAGGCAATAGGCTCTCCTGCAAGCCTCTGGCCGGCAAGGGACACTGAGGGAGGGTCACCTCTGACCCCCACCTCACTTCCAGACCCCCAGGCCCCAGACTCCACCTTCTAGACCATCCGGGACTGCCAGAAGGCAATAGGCTCTCCTGCAAGCCTCTGGCCGGCAAGGGACACTGAGGGAGGGTCACCTCTGACCCCCACCTCACTTCCAGACCCCCAGGCCCCAGACTCCACCTTCTAGACCATCCGGGACTGCCAGAAGGCAATAGGCTCTCCTGCAAGCCTCTGGCCGGAAAGGGACACTGAGGGAGGGTCACCTCTGACCCCCACCTCACTTCCAGACCCCCAGGCCCCAGACTCCACCTTCTAGACCATCCGGGACTGCCAGAAGGCAATAGGCTCTCATGCAAGCCTCTGGCCGGCAAGGGACACTGAGGGAGGGTCACCTCTGACCCCCACCTCACTTCCAGACCCCCAGGCCCCAGACTCCACCTTCTAGACTATCCGGGACTGCCAGAAGGCAATAGGCTCTCCTGCAAGCCTCTGGCCGGCAAGGGACACTGAGGGAGGGTCACCTCTGACCCACACCTCACTTCCAGACCCCCAGGCCCCAGACTCCACCTTCAAGACCATCCGGGACTGCCAGAAGGCAATAGGCTCTCCTGCAAGCCTCTGGCCGGCAAGGGACACTGAGGGAGGGTCACCTCTGACCCCACCTCACTTCCAGACCCCCAGGCCCCAGACTCCACCTTCTAGACCATCCGGGACTGCCAGAAGGCAATAGGCTCTCCTGCAAGCCTCTGGCCGGCAAGGGACACTGAGGGAGGGTCACCTCTGACCCCCACCTCACTTCCACACCCCCAGGCCCCAGACTCCACCTTCTAGGTAGGTAGCCAGGATTTCCTTGAGGCGGTTTTTTTTTCTCTCTTGAAACCCCTGCATTCCCTTGTTAACACCTAGCTCTCCTTCTCCCCCCAGACCATCCGGGACTGCCAGAAGGCAATAGGCTCTCCTGCAAGCCTCTGGCCGGCAAGGGACACTGAGGGAGGGTCACCTCTGACCCCCACCTCACTTCCAGATCCCCAGGCCCCAGACTCCACCTTCTAGACCATCCGGGACTGCCAGAAGGCAATAGGCTCTCCTGCAAGCCTCTGGCCGGCAAGGGACACTGAGGGAGGGTCACCTCTGACCCCCACCTCACTTCCAGACCCCCAGGCCCCAGACTCCACCTTCTAGACCATCCGGAACTGCCAGAAGGCAATAGGCTCTCCTGCAAGCCTCTGGCCGGCAAGGGACACTGAGGGAGGGTCACCTCTGACCCCCACCTCACTTCCAGACCCCCAGGCCCCAGACTCCACCTTCTAGGTAGGTAGCCAGGATTTCTTTGAGGCGGTTTTTTTTTCTCTCTTGAAACCCCTGCATTCCCTTGTTAACACCTAGCTCTCCTTCTCCCCCCAGACCATCCGGGACTGCCAGAAGGCAATAGGCTCTCCTGCAAGCCTCTGGCCAGCAAGGGACACTGAGGGAGGGTCACCTCTGACCCCCACCTCACTTCCAGACTGCCAGGCTCCAGACTCCACCTTCTAGGTAGGTAGCCAGGATTTCCTTGTGGCGGTTTTTTTTTCTCTCTTGAAACCCCTGCATTCCCTTGTTAACACCTAGCTCTCCTTCTCCCCCCAGACCATCCGGGACTGCCAGAAGGCAATAGGCTCTCCTGCAAGCCTCTGGCCGGCAAGGGACACTGACGGAGGGTCACCTCTGACCCCCACCTCACTTCCAGACCCCCAGGCCCCAGACTCCACCTTCTAGACCATCCGGGACTGCCAGAAGGCAATAGGCTCTCCTGCAAGCCTCTGGCCGGCAAGAGACACTGAGGGAGGGTCACCTCTGACCCCCACCTCACTTCCAGACCCCCAGGCCCCAGACTCCACCTTCTAGGTAGGTAGCCAGGATTTCCTTGAGGCGGTTTTTTTTTCTCTCTTGAAACCCCTGCATTCTCTTTTTAACACCTAGCTCTCCTTCTCCCCCCAGAACATCCGGGACTGCCAGAAGGCAATAGGCTCTCCTGCAAGCCTCTGGCCGGCAAGGGACACTGAGGGAGGGTCACCTCTGACCCCCACCTCACTTCCAGACTCCCAGGCTCCAGACTCCACCTTCTAGGTAGGTAGCCAGGATTTCCTTGAGTCGGTTTTTTTTTCTCTCTTGAAACCCCTGCATTCCCTTGTTAACACCTAGCTCTCCTTCTCCCCCCAGACCATCCGGGACTGCCAGAAGGCAATAGGCTCTCCTGCAAGCCTCTGGCCGGCAAGGGACACTGAGGGAGGGTCACCTCTGACCCCCACCTCACTTCCAGACCCCCAGGCCCCAGACTCCACCTTCTAGGTAGGTAGCCAGGATTTCCTTGAGGCGGTTTTTTTTTCTCTCTTGAAACCCCTGCATTCCCTTGTTAACACCTAGCTCTCCTTCTCCCCCCAGACCATCCGGGACTGCCAGAAGGCAATAGGCTCTCCTGCAAGCCTCTGGCCGGCAAGGGACACTGAGGGAGGGTCACCTCTGACCCCCACCTCACTTCCAGACCCCCAGGCCCCAGACTCCACCTTCTAGGTAGGTAGCCAGGATTTCCTTGAGGCGGTTTTTTTTTCTCTCTTGAAACCCCTGCATTCCCTTGTTAACACCTAGCTCTCCTTCTCCCCCCAGACCATCCGGGACTGCCAGAAGGCAATAGGCTCTCCTGCAAGCCTCTGGCCGGCAAGGGACACTGAGGGAGGGTCACCTCTGACCCCCACCTCACTTCCAGACCCCCAGGCCCCAGACTCCACCTTCTAGACCATCCGGGACTGCCAGAAGGCAATAGGCTCTCCTGCAAGCCTCTGGCCGGCAAGGGACACTGAGGGAGGGTCACCTCTGACCCCCACCTCACTTCCAGACCCCCAGGCCCCAGACTCCACCTTCTAGACCATCCGGGACTGCCAGAAGGCAATAGGCTCTCCTGCAAGCCTCTGGCCGGCAAGGGAAACTGAGGGAGGGTCACCTCTGACCCCCACCTCACTTCCAGACCCCCAGGCCCCAGCCTCCACCTTCTAGGTAGGTAGCCAGGATTTCCTTGAGGAGGTTTTTTTTTTCTCTCTTGAAACCCCTGCATTCCCTTGTTAACACCTAGCTCTCCTTCTCCCCCCAGACCATCCGGGACTGCCAGAAGGCAATAGGCTCTCCTGCAAGCCTCTGGCCGGCAAGGGACACTGAGGGAGGGTCACCTCTGACCCCCACCTCACTTCCAGACCCCCAGGCCCCAGACTCCACCTTCTAGACCATCCGGGACTGCCAGAAGGCAATAGGCTCTCCTGCAAGCCTCTGGCCGGCAAGGGACACTGAGGGAGGGTCACCTCTGACCCCCACCTCACTTCCAGACCCCCAGGCCCCAGACTCCACCTTCTAGACCATCCGGGACTGCCAGAAGGCAATAGGCTCTCCTGCAAGCCTCTGGCCGGCAAGGGACACTGAGGGAGGGTCACCTCTGACCCCCACCTCACTTCCAGACTGCCAGGCTCCAGACTCCACCTTCTAGGTAGGTAGCCAGGATTTCCTTGAGGCGGTTTTTTTTTCTCTCTTGAAACCCCTGCATTCCCTTGTTAACACCTAGCTCTCCTTCTCCCCCCAGACCATCCGGGACTGCCAGAAGGCAATAGGCTCTCCTGCAAGCCTCTGGCCGGCAAGGGACACTGAGGGAGGGTCACCTCTGACCCCCACCTCACTTCCAGACCCCCAGGCCCCAGACTCCACCTTCTAGACCATCCGGCACTGCCAGAAGGCAATAGGCTTTCCTGCAAGCCTCTGGCCGGCAAGGGACACTGAGGGAGGGTCACCTCTGACCCCCACCTCACTTCCAGACCCCCAGGCCCCAGACTCCACCTTCTAGGTAGGTAGCCAGGATTTCCTTGAGGCGGTTTTTTTTTCTCTCTTGAAACCCCTGCATTCTCTTTTTAACACCTAGCTCTCCTTCTCCCCCCAGACCATCCGGGACTGCCAGAAGGCAATAGGCTCTCCTGCAAGCCTCTGGCCGGCAAGGGACACTGAGGGAGGGTCACCTCTGACCCCCACCTCACTTCCAGACTCCCAGGCTCCAGACTCCACCTTCTAGGTAGGTAGCCAGGATTTCCTTGAGTCGGTTTTTTTTTCTCTCTTGAAACCCCTGCATTCCCTTTTTAACACCTAGCTCTCCTTCTCCCCCCAGACCATCCGGGACTGCCAGAAGGCAATAGGCTCTCCTGCAAGCCTCTGGCCGGCAAGGGACACTGAGGGAGGGTCACCTCTGACCCCCACCTCACTTCCAGACCCCCAGGCCCCAGACTCCACCTTCTAGGTAGGTAGCCAGGATTTCCTTGAGGCGGTTTTTTTTTCTCTCTTGAAACCCCTGCATTCCCTTGTTAACACCTAGCTCTCCTTCTCCCCCCAGACCATCCGGGACTGCCAGAAGGCAATAGGCTCTCCTGCAAGCCTCTGGCCGGCAAGGGACACTGAGGGAGGGTCACCTCTGACCCCCACCTCACTTCCAGACCCCCAGGCCCCAGACTCCACCTTCTAGGTAGGTAGCCAGGATTTCCTTGAGGCGGTCTTTCTTTCTCTCTTGAAACCCCTGCATTCCCTTGTTAACACCTAGCTCTCCTTCTCCCCCCAGACCATCCGGGACTGCCAGAAGGCAATAGGCTCTCCTGCAAGCCTCTGGCCGGCAAGGGACACTGAGGGAGGGTCACCTCTGACCCCCACCTCACTTCCAGACCCCCAGGCCCCAGACTCCACCTTCTAGACCATCCGGGACTGCCAGAAGGCAATAGGCTCTCCTGCAAGCGCCTGGCCGGCAAGGGACACTGAGGGAGGGTCACCTCTGACCCCCACCTCACTTCCAGACCCCCAGGCCCCAGACTCCACCTTCTAGATAGGTAGCCAGGATTTCCTTGAGGCGGTTTTTTTTTCTCTCTTGAAACCCCTGCATTCCCTTGTTAACACCTAGCTCTCCTTCTCCCCCCAGACCATCCGGGACTGCCAGAAGGCAATAGGCTCTCCTGCAAGCCTCTGGCCGGCAAGGGACACTGAGGGAGGGTCACCTCTGACCCCCACCTCACTTCCAGACCCCGAGGCCCCAGACTCCACCTTCTAGGTAGGTAGCCAGGATTTCCTTGAGGCGGTTTTTTTTTCTCTCTTGAAACCCCTGCATTCCCTTGTTAACACCTAGCTCTCCATCTCCCCCCAGAAAATCCGGGACTGCCAGAAGGCAATAGGCTCTCCTGCAAGCCTCTGGCCGGCAAGGGACACTGAGGGAGGGTCACCTCTGACCCCCACCTCACTTCCAGACACCCAGGCCCCAGACTCCACCTTCTAGGCCATCCGGGACTGCCAGAAGGCAATAGGCTCTCCTGCAAGTCTCTGGCCGGCAAGGGACACTGAGGGAGGGTCACCTCTGACCCCCACCTCACTTCCAGACCCCCAGGCCCCAGCCTCCACCTTCTAGGTAGGTAGCCAGGATTTCCTTGAGGCGGTTTTTTTTTCTCTCTTGAAACCCCTGCATTCCCTTGTTAACACCTAGCTCTCCTTCTCCCCCCAGACCATCCGGGACTGCCAGAAGGCAATAGGCTCTCCTGCAAGCCTCTGGTCGGCAAGGGACACTGAGGGAGGGTCACCTCTGACCCCCACCTCACTTCCAGACCCCCAGGCCCCAGACTCCACCTTCTAGACAATCCGGGACTGCGAGAAGGCAATAGGCTCTCCTGCAAGCCTCTGGCCGGCAAGGGACACTGAGGGAGGGTCACCTCTGACCCCCACCTCACTTCCAGACCCCCAGGCCCCAGACTCCACCTTCTAGGTAGGTAGCCAGTATTTCCTTGAGGCGGTTTTTTTTTTTCTCTCTTGAAACCCCTGCATTCTCTTTTTAACACCTAGCTCTCCTTCTCCCCCCAGACCATTCGGGACTGCCAGAAGGCAATAGGCTCTCCTGCAAGCCTCTGGCCGGCAAGGGACACTGAGGGAGGGTCACCTCTGACCCGCACCTCACTTCCTGACTGCCAGGCTCCAGACTCCACCTTCTAGGTAGGTAGCCAGGATTTCCTTGAGGCGGTTTTTTTTTCTCTCTTGAAACCCCTGCATTCCCTTGTTAACACCTAGCTCTCCTTCTCCCCCCAGACCATCCGGGACTGCCAGAAGGCAATAGGCTCTCCTGCAATCCTCTGGCCGGCAAGGGACACTTAGGGAGGGTCACCTCTGACCCCCACCTCACTTCCAGACCCCCAGGCCCCAGACTCCACCTTCTAGACCATCCGGGACTGCCAGAAGGCAATAGGCTCTCCTGCAAGCCTCTGGCCGGCAAGGGACACTGAGGGAGGGTCACCTCTGACCCCCACCTCACTTCCAGACCCCCAGACCCCAGACTCCACCTTCTAGGTAGGTAGCCAGGATTTCCTTGAGGCGGTTTTTTTTTCTCTCTTGAAACCCCTGCATTCTCTTTTTAACACCTAGCTCTCCTTCTCCCCCCAGACCATCCGGGACTGCCAGAAGGCAATAGGCTCTCCTGCAAGCCTCTGGCCGGCAAGGGACACTGAGGGAGGGTCACCTCTGACCCCCACCTCACTTCCAGACTCCTAGGCTCCAGACTCCACCTTCTAGGTAGGTAGCCAGGATTTCCTTGAGGCGGTTTTTTTTTCTCTCTTGAAACCCCTGCATTCCCTTGTTAACACCTAGCTCTCCTTCTCCCCCCAGACCATCCGGGACTGCCAGAAGGCAATAGGCTCTCCTGCAAGCCTCTGGCCGGCAAGGGACACTGAGGGAGGGTCACCTCTGACCCCCACCTCACTTCCAGACCCCCAGGCCCCAGACTCCACCTTCTAGACCATCCGGGACTGCCAGAAGGCAATAGGCTCACCTGCAAGCCTCTGGCCGGCAAGGGACACTGAGGGAGGGTCACCTCTGACCCCCACCTCACTTCCAGACCCCCAGGCCCCAGACTCCACCTTCTAGGTAGGTAGCCAGGATTTCCTTGAGGCGGTTTTTTTTTCTCTCTTGAAACCCCTGCATTCCCTTGCTAACACCTAGCTCTCCTTCTCCCCCCAGACCATCCGGGACTGCCAGAAGGCAATAGGCTCTCCTGCAAGCCTCTGGCCGGCAAGGGACACTGAGGGAGGGTCACCTCTGACCCCCACCTCACTTCCAGACCCCCAGGCCCCAGACTCCACCTTCTAGACCATCCGGGACTGCCAGAAGGCAATAGGTTCTCCTGCAAGCCTCTGGCCGGCAAGGGACACTGAGGGAGGGTCACCTCTGACCCCCACCTCACTTCCAGACCCCCAGGCCCCAGACTCCACCTTCTAGGTAGGTAGCCAGGATTTCCTTGAGGCGGTTTTTTTTTCTCTCTTGAAACCCCTGCATTCCCTTGTTAACACCTAGCTCTCCTTCTCCCCCCAGACCATCCGGGACTGCCAGAAGGCAATAGGCTCTCCTGCAAGCCTCTGGCCGGCAAGGGACACTGAGGGAGGGTCACCTCTGACCCCCACCTCACTTCCAGACCCCCAGGCCCCAGACTCCACCTTCTAGACCATCCGGGACTGCCAGAAGGCAATAGGCTCTCCTGCAAGCCTCTGGCCGGCAAGGGACACTTAGGGAGGGTCACCTCTGACCCCCACCTCACTTCCAGACCCCCAGGCCCCAGACTCCACCTTCTAGACCATCCGGGACTGCCAGAAGGCAATAGGCTCTCCTGCAAGCCTCTGGCCGGCAAGGGACACTGAGGGAGGTTCACCTCTGACCCCCACCTCACTTCCAGACCCCCAGGCCCCAGACTCCACCTTCTAGACCATCCGGGACTGCCAGAAGGCAATAGGCTCTCCTGCAAGCCTCTGGCCGGCAAGGGACACTGAGGGAGGGTCACCTCTGACCCCCACCTCACTTCCAGACCCCCAGGCCCCAGACTCCACCTTCTGGACCATCCGGGACTGCCAGAAGGCAATAGGCTCTCCTGCAAGCCTCTGGCCGGCAAGGGACACTGAGGGAGGGTCACCTCTGACCCCCACCTCACTTCCAGACCCCTAGGCCCCAGACTCCACCTTCTAGGTAGGTAGCCAGGATTTCCTTGAGGCGGTTTTTTTTTCTCTCTTGAAACCCCTGCATTCCCTTGTTAACACCTAGCTCTCCTTCTCCCCCCAGACCATCCGGGACTGCCAGAAGGCAATAGGCTCTCCTGCAAGCCTCTGGCCGGCAAGGGACACTGAGGGAGGGTCACCTCTGACCCCCACCTCACTTCCAGACCCCCAGGCCCCAGACTCCACCTTCTAGGTAGGTAGCCAGGATTTCCTTGAGGCGGTTTTTTTTTCTCTCTTGAAACCCCTGCATTCCCTTGTTAACACCTAGCTCTCCTTCTCCCCCCAGACCATCCGGGACTGCCAGAAGGCAATAGGCTCTCCTGCAAGCCTCTGGCCGGCAAGGGACACTGAGGGAGGGTCACCTCTGACCCCCACCTCACTTCCAGATCCTCAGGCCCCAGACTCCACCTTCTAGACCATCCGGGACTGCCAGAAGGCAATAGGCTCTCCTGCAAGCCTCTGGCCGGCAAGGGACACTGAGGGAGGGTCACCTCTGACCCCCACCTCACTTCCAGACCCCCAGGCCCCAGACTCCACCTTCTAGACCATCCGGAACTGCCAGAAGGCAATAGGCTCTCCTGCAAGCCTCTGGCCGGCAAGGGACACTGAGGGAGGGTCACCTCTGACCCCCACCTCACTTCCAGACCCCCAGGCCCCAGACTCCACCTTCTAGGTAGGTAGCCAGGATTTCCTTGAGGCGGTTTTTTTTTCTCTCTTGAAACCCCTGCATTCCCTTGTTAACACCTAGCTCTCCTTCTCCCCCCAGACCATCCGGGACTGCCAGAAGGCAATAGGCTCTCCTGCAAGCCTCTGGCGGGCAAGGGACACTGAGGGAGGGTCACCTCTGACCCCCACCTCACTTCCAGACCCCCAGGTCCCAGACTCCACCTTCTAGACCATCCGGGACTGCCAGAAGGCAATAGGCTCTCCTGCAAGCCTCTGGCCGGCAAGGGACACTGAGGGAGGGTCACCTCTGACCCCCACCTCACTTCCAGACCCCCAGGCCCCAGACTCCACCTTCTAGATAGGTAGCCAGGATTTCCTTGAGGCGGTTTTTTTTTCTCTCTTGAAACCCCTGCCTTCCCTTGTTAACACCTAGCTCTCCTTCTCCCCCCAGACCATCCGGGACTGCCAGAAGGCAATAGGCTCTCCTGCAAGCCTCTGGCCGGCAAGGGACACTGAGGGAGGGTCACCTCTGACCCCCACCTCACTTCCAGACCCCGAGGCCCCAGACTCCACCTTCTAGGTAGGTAGCGAGGATTTCCTTGAGGCGGTTTTTTTTTCTCTCTTGAAACCCCTGCATTCCCTTGTTAACACCTAGCTCTCCATCTCCCCCCAGAAAATCCGGGACTGCCAGAAGGCAATAGGCTCTCCTGCAAGCCTCTGGCCGGCAAGGGACACTGAGGGAGGGTCACCTCTGACACCCACCTCACTTCCAGACACCCAGGCCCCAGACTCCACCTTCTAGGCCATCCGGGACTGCCAGAAGGCAATAGGCTCTCCTGCAAGCCTCTGGCCGGCAAGGGACACTGAGGGAGGGTCACCTCTGACCCCCACCTCACTTCCAGACCCCCAGGCCCCAGCCTCCACCTTCTAGGTAGGTAGCCAGGATTTCCTTGAGGCGGTTTTTATTTCTCTCTTGAAACCCCTGCATTCCCTTGTTAACACCTAGCTCTCCTTCTCCCCCCAGACCATCCGGGACTGCCAGAAGGCAATAGGCTCTCCTGCAAGCCTCTGGTCGGCAAGGGACACTGAGGGAGGGTCACCTCTGACCCCCACCTCACTTCCAGACCCCCAGGCCCCAGACTCCACCTTCTAGACAATCCGGGACTGCGAGAAGGCAATAGGCTCTCCTGCAAGCCTCTGGCCGGCAAGGGACACTGAGGGAGGGTCACCTCTGACCCCCACCTCACTTCCAGACCCCCAGGCCCCAGACTCCACCTTCTAGGTAGGTAGCCAGGATTTCCTTGAGGCGGTTTTTTTTTCTCTCTTGAAACCCCTGCATTCCCTTGTTAACACCTAGCTCTCCTTCTCCCCCCAGACCATCCGGGACTGCCAGAAGGCAATAGGCTCTCCTGCAAGCCTCTGGCCGGCAAGGGACACTGAGGGAGTGTCACCTCTGACCCCCACCTCACTTCCAGACCCCCAGGCCCCAGACTCCACCTTCTAGACCATCCGGGACTGCCAGAAGGCAATAGGCTCTCCTGCAAGCCTCTGGCCGGCAAGGGACACTGAGGGAGGGTCACCTCTGACTCCCACCTCACTTCCAGACCCCTAGGCCCCAGACTCCACCTTCTAGGTAGGTAGCCAGTATTTCCTTGAGGCGGTTTTTTTTTTCTCTCTTGAAACCCCTGCATTCTCTTTTTAACACCTAGCTCTCCTTCTCTCCCCAGACCATTCGGGACTGCCAGAAGGCAATAGGCTCTCCTGCAAGCCTCTGGCCGGCAAGGGACACTGAGGGAGGGTCACCTCTGACCCCCACCTCACTTCCAGACTGCCAGGCTCCAGACTCCACCTTCTAGGTAGGTAGCCAGGATTTCCTTGAGGCGGTTTTTTTTTTCTCTCTTGAAACCCCTGCATTCCCTTGTTAACACCTAGCTCTCCTTCTCCCCCCAGACCATCCGGGACTGCCAGAAGGCAATAGGCTCTCCTGCAAGCCTCTGGCCGGCAAGGGACACTGAGGGAGGGTCACCTCTGACCCCCACCTCACTTCCAGACCCCCAGGCCCCAGACTCCACCTTCTAGGTAGGTAGCCAGGATTTCCTTGAGGCGGTTTTTTTTTCTCTCTTGAAACCCCTGCATTCCCTTGTTAACACCTAGCTCTCCTTCTCCCCCCAGACCATCCGGGACTGCCAGAAGGCAATAGGCTCTCCTGCAAGCCTCTGGCCGGCAAGGGACACTGAGGGAGGGTCACCTCTGACCCCCACCTCACTTCCAGACCCCCAGGCCCCAGACTCCACCTTCTAGGTAGGTAGCCAGGATTTCCTTGAGGCGGTTTTTTTTTCTCTCTTGAAACCCCTGCATTCCCTTGTTAACACCTAGCTCTCCTTCTCCCCCCAGACCATCCGGGACTGCCAGAAGGCAATAGGCTCTCCTGCAAGCCTCTGGCCGGCAAGGGACACTGAGGGAGGGTCACCTCTGACCCCCACCTCACTTCCAGATCCCCAGGCCCCAGACTCCACCTTCTAGACCATCCGGGACTGCCAGAAGGCAATAGGCTCTCCTGCAAGCCTCTGGCCGGCAAGGGACACTGAGGGAGGGTCACCTCTGACCCCCACCTCACTTCCAGACCCCCAGGCCCCAGACTCCACCTTCTAGGTAGGTAGCCAGGATTTCCTTGAGGCGGTTTTTTTTTTCTCTCTTGAAACCCCTGCATTCCCTTGTTAACACCTAGCTCTCCTTCTCCCCCCAGACCATCCGAGACTGGCAGAAGGCAATAGGTCTCCTGCAAGCCTCTGGCCGGCAAGGGACACTGAGGGAGGGTCACCTCTGACCCCCACCTCACTTCCAGACCCCCAGGCCCCAGACTCCACCTTCTAGGTAGGTAGCCAGGATTTCCTTGAGGCGGTTTTTTTTTCTCTCTTGAAACCCCTGCATTCCCTTGTTAACACCTAGCTCTCCTTCTCCCCCCAGACCATCCGGGACTGCCAGAAGGCAATAGGCTCTCCTGCAAGCCTCTGGCCGGCAAGGGACACTGAGGGAGGGTCACCTCTGACCCCCACCTCACTTCCAGACCCCCAGGCCCCAGACTCCACCTTCTAGGTAGGTAGCCAGGATTTCCTTGAGGCGGTTTTTTTTTCTCTCTTGAAACCCCTGCATTCCCTTGTTAACACCTAGCTCTCCTTCTCCCCCCAGACCATCCGGGACTGCCAGAAGGCAATAGGCTCTCCTGCAAGCCTCTGGCCGGCAAGGGACACTGAGGGAGGGTCACCTCTGACCCCCAACTCACTTCCAGACCCCCAGGCCCCAGACTCCACCTTCTAGGTAGGTAGCCAGGATTTCCTTGAGGCGGTTTTATTTTCTCTCTTGAAACCCCTGCATTCCCTTGTTAACACCTAGCTCTCCTTCTCCCCCCAGACCATCCGGGACTGCCAGAAGGCAATAGGCTCTCCTGCAAGCCTCTGGCCGGCAAGGGACACTGAGGGAGGGTCACCTCTGACCCCCACCTCACTTCCAGACCCCCAGGCCCCAGACTCCACCTTGTAGACCATCCGGGACTGCCAGAAGGCAATAGGCTCTCCTGCAAGCCTCTGGCCGGCAAGGGACACTGAGGGAGGGTCACCTCTGACCCCCACCTCACTTCTAGACCCCCAGGCCCCAGACTCCACCTTCTAGGTAGGTAGCCAGGATTTCCTTGAGGCGGTTTTTTTTTCTCTCTTGAAACCCCTGCATTCCCTTGTTAACACCTAGCTCTCCTTCACCCCCAGACCATCCGGGACTGCCAGAAGGCAATAGGCTCTCCTGCAAGCCTCTGGCCGGCAAGGGACACTGAGGGAGGGTCACCTCAGACCCCCACCTCACTTCCAGACCCCCAGGCCCCAGACTCCACCTTCTAGACCATCCGGGACTGCCAGAAGGCAATAGGCTCTCCTGCAAGCCTCTGGCCGGCAAGGCACACTGAGGGAGGGTCACCTCTGACCCCCACCTCACTTCCAGACCCCCAGGCCCCAGTCTCCACCTTCTAGGTAGGTAACCAGGATTTCCTTGAGGCGGTTTTTTTTTCTCTCTTGAAACCCCTGCATTCCCTTGTTAACACCTAGCTCTCCTTCTCCCCCCAGACCATCCGGGACTGCCAGAAGGCAATAGGCTCTCCTGCAAGCCTCTGGCCGGCAAGGGACACTGAGGGAGGGTCACCTCTGACCCCCACCTCACTTCCAGACCCCCAGGCCCCAGACTCCACCTTCTAGACCATCCGGGACTGCCAGAAGGCAATAGGCTCTCCTGCAATCCTCTGGCCGGCAAGGGACACTGAGGGAGGGTCACCTCTGACCCCCACCTCACTTCCAGACCCCCAGGCCCCAGACTCCACCTTCTAGGTAGGTAGCCAGGATTTCCTTGAGGCGGTTTTTTTTTTCTCTCTTGAAACCCCTGCATTCCCTTGTTAACACCTAGCTCTCCTTCTCCCCCCAGACCATCCGGGACTGCCAGAAGGCAATAGGCTCTCCTGCAAGCCTCTGGCCGGCAAGGGACACTGAGGGAGGGTCACCTCTGACCCCCACCTCACTTCCAGACCCCCAGGCCCCAGACTCCACCTTCTAGGTAGGTAGCCAGGATTTCCTTGAGGCGGTTTTTTTTTCTCTCTTGAAACCCCTGCATTCCCTTGTTAACACCTAGCTCTCCTTCTCCCCCCAGACCATCCGGGACTGCCAGAAGGCAATAGGCTCTCCTGCAAGCCTCTGGCCGGCAAGGGACACTGAGGGAGGGTCACCTCTGACCCCCACCTCACTTCCAGACCCCCAGGCCCCAGACTCCACCTTCTAGGTAGGTAGCCAGGATTTCCTTGAGGCGGTTTTTTTTTCTCTCTTGAAACCCCTGCGTTCCCTTGTTAACACCTAGCTCTCCTTCTCCCCCCAGACCATCCGGGACTGCCAGAAGGCAATAGGCTCTCCTGCAAGCCTCTGGCCGGCAAGGGACACTGAGGGAGGGTCACCTCTGACCCCCACCTCACTTCCAGACCCCCAGGCCCCAGACTCCACCTTCTAGGTAGGTAGCCAGGATTTCCTTGAGGCGGTTTTTTTTTCTCTCTTGAAACCCCTGCGTTCCCTTGTTAACACCTAGCTCTCCTTCTCCCCCCAGACCATCCGGGACTGCCAGAAGGCAATAGGCTCTCCTGCAAGCCTCTGGCCGGCAAGGGACACTGAGGGAGGGTCACCTCTGACCCCCACCTCACTTCCAGACCCCCAGGCCCCAGACTCCACCTTCTAGGTAGGTAGCCAGGATTTCCTTGAGGCTTTTTTTTTTCTCTCTTGAAACCCCTGCGTTCCCTTGTTAACACCTAGCTCTCCTTCTCCCCCCAGACCATCCGGGACTGCCAGAAGGCAATAGGCTCTCCTGCAAGCCTCTGGCCAGCAAGGGACACTGAGGGAGGGTCACCTCTGACCCCCACCTCACTTCCAGACCCCCAGGCCCCAGACTCCACCTTCTAGGTAGGTAGCAAGGATTTCCTTGAGGCGGTTTTTTTTTCTCTCTTGAAACCCCTGCATTCCCTTGTTAACACCTAGCTCTCCTTCTCCCCCCAGACCATCCGGGACTGCCAGAAGGCAATAGGCTCTCCTGCAAGCCTCTGGCCGGCAAGGGACACTGAGGGAGGGTCACCTCTGACCCCCACCTCACTTCCAGACCCCCAGGCCCCAGACTCCACCTTCTAGGTAGGTAGCCAGGATTTCCTTGAGGCGGTTTTTTTTTCTCTCTTGAAACCCCTGCATTCCCTTGTTAACACCTAGCTCTCCTTCTCCCCCCAGACCATCCGGGACTGCCAGAAGGCAATAGGCTCTCCTGCAAGCCTCTGGCCGGCAAGGGACACTGAGGGAGGGTCACCTCTGACCCCCACCTCACTTCCAGACCCCCAGGCCCCAGACTCCACCTTCTAGGTAGGTAGCCAGGATTTCCTTGAGGCGGTTTTATTTTCTCTCTTGAAACCCCTGCATTCCCTTGTTAACACCTAGCTCTCCTTCTCCCCCCAGACCATCCGGGACTGCCAGAAGGCAATAGGCTCTCCTGCAAGCCTCTGGCCGGCAAGGGACACTGAGGGAGGGTCACCTCTGACCCCCACCTCACTTCCAGACCCCCAGGCCCCAGACTCCACCTTCTAGGTAGGTAGCCAGGATTTCCTTGAGGCGGTTTTTTTTTCTCTCTTGAAACCCCTGCATTCCCTTGTTAACACCTAGCTCTCCTTCACCCCCAGACCATCCGGGACTGCCAGAAGGCAATAGGCTCTCCTGCAAGCCTCTGGCCGGCAAGGGACACTGAGGGAGGGTCACCTCTGACCCCCACCTCACTTCCAGACCCCCAGGCCCCAGACTCCACCTTCTAGACCATCCGGGACTGCCAGAAGGCAATAGGCTCTCCTGCAAGCCTCTGGCCGGCAAGGGACACTGAGGGAGGGTCACCTCTGACCCCCACCTCACTTCCAGACCCCCAGGCCCCAGACTCCACCTTCTAGGTAGGTAACCAGGATTTCCTTGAGGCGGTTTTTTTTTCTCTCTTGAAACCCCTGCATTCCCTTGTTAACACCTAGCTCTCCTTCTCCCCCCAGACCATCCGGGACTGCCAGAAGGCAATAGGCTCTCCTGCAAGCCTCTGGCCGGCAAGGGACACTGAGGGAGGGTCACCTCTGACCCCCACCTCACTTCCAGACCCCCAGGCCCCAGACTCCACCTTCTAGACCATCCGGGACTGCCAGAAGGCAATAGGCTCTCCTGCAAGCCTCTGGCCGGCAAGGGACACTGAGGGAGGGTCACCTCTGACCCCCACCTCACTTCCAGACCCCCAGGCCCCAGACTCCACCTTCTAGGTAGGAGGCCAGGATTTCCTTGAGGCGGTTTTTTTTTCTCTCTTGAAACCCCTGCATTCCCTTGTTAACACCTAGCTCTCCTTCTCCCCCCAGACCATCCGGGACTGCCAGAAGGCAATACGCTCTCCTGCAAGCCTCTGGCTGGCAAGGGACACTGAGGGAGGGTCACCTCTGACCCCCACCTCACTTCCAGACCCCCAGGCCCCAGACTCCACCTTCTAGGTAGGTAGCCAGGATTTCCTTGAGGCGGTTTTTTTTTCTCTCTTGAAACGCCTGCGTTCCCTTGTTAACACCTAGCTCTCCTTCTCCCCCCAGACCATCCGGGACTGCCAGAAGGCAATAGGCTCTCCTGCAAGCCTCTGGCCTGCAAGGGACACTGAGGGAGGGTCACCTCTGACCCCCACCTCACTTCCAGACCCCCAGGCCCCAGACTCCACCTTCTAGGTAGGTAGCCAGGATTTCCTTGAGGCGGTTTTTATTTCTCTCTTGAAACCCCTGCGTTCCCTTGTTAACACCTAGCTCTCCTTCTCCCCCCAGACCATCCGGGACTGCCAGAAGGCAATAGGCTCTCCTGCAAGCCTCTGGCCGGCAAGGGACACTGAGGGAGGGTCACCTCTGACCCCCACCTCACTTCCAGACCCCCAGGCCCCAGACTCCACCTTCTAGGTAGGTAGCCAGGATTTCCTTGAGGCGGTTTTTTTTTCTCTCTTGAAACCCCTGCATTCCCTTGTTAACACCTAGCTCTCCTTCTCCCCCCAGACCATCCGGGACTGCCAGAAGGCAATAGGCTCTCCTGCAAGCCTCTGGCCGGCAAGGGACACTGAGGGAGGGTCACCTCTGACCCCCACCTCACTTCCAGACCCCCAGGCCCCAGACTCCACCTTCTAGGTAGGTAGCCAGGATTTCCTTGAGGCGGTTTTTTTTTCTCTCTTGAAACCCCTGCATTCCCTTGTTAACACCTAGCTCTCCTTCTCCCCCCAGACCATCCGGGACTGCCAGAAGGCAATAGGCTCTCCTGCAAGCCTCTGGCCGGCAAGGGACACTGAGGGAGGGTCACCTCTGACCCCCACCTCACTTCCAGACCCCCAGGCCCCAGACTCCACCTTCTAGGTAGGTAGCCAGGATTTCCTTGAGGCGGTTTTTTTTTCTCTCTTGAAACCCCTGCATTCCCTTGTTAACACCTAGCTCTCCTTCTCCCCCCAGACCATCCGGGACTGCCAGAAGGCAATAGGCTCTCCTGCAAGCCTCTGGCCGGCAAGGGACACTGAGGGAGGTTCACCTCTGACCCCCACCTCACTTCCAGACCCCCAGGCCCCAGACTCCACCTTCTAGGTAGGTAGCCAGGATTTCCTTGAGGCGGTTTTTTTTTCTCTCTTGAAACCCCTGCATTCCCTTGTTAACACCTAGCTCTCCTTCTCCCCCCAGACCATCCGGGACTGCCAGAAGGCAATAGGCTCTCCTGCAAGCCTCTGGCCGGCAAGGGACACTGAGGGAGGGTCACCTCTGACCCCCACCTCACTTCCAGACCCCCAGGCCCCAGACTCCACCTTCTAGGTAAGTAGCCAGGATTTCCTTGAGGCGGTTTTTTTTTCTCTCTTGAAACCCCTGCATTCCCTTGTTAACACCTAGCTCTCCTTCTCCCCCCAGACCATCCGGGACTGCCAGAAGGCAATAGGCTCTCCTGCAAGCCTCTGGCCGGCAAGGGACACTGAGGGAGGGTCACCTCTGACCCCCACCTCACTTCCAGACCCCCAGGCCCCAGACTCCACCTTCTAGGTAGGTAGCCAGATGACATACGAATGGCCAAAAGGCATATGAAAAAATGTTCAACCTCCCTCATCGTAAGGGAAATGCAGATAAAAACAACAATGAGGTACCACCTAACCCCAGTCAGATTGTCTAATATTAAAAAAACAAAAAATGATAAGTGTTGGCGGGGGTGTGGTGAAAGGGGAACTCTTTTACACTGCTGGTGGGAATGTAGATTGGTCCAGGCACTGTGGAGAATAATTTGGAGATTCCTCAAAAATCTACAGATAGATCTGCCATATGATCTAGAGATCCCACTCCTTGGTATCTACCCAAAGGACAGAAGAATTCTTCATTGGAAAAGTGCTTGCACATCGATGTTTATTGCGGCACTATTCACAATTGCTAAGTCTTGGAACCAACCCAGATGTCCCCGTATGGAGGAATGGATTGAAAAACTGTGGCACATATACTCTATGGAATACTACTCAGCCATAAAAACCAACAGAGCCCTGGCTTTTGACAGAAAGTGGAAGAATATGGAAGATGTACTGCTGAGTGAGGCAAGCCAGACTATGAAGGAGAGACATTGTATGTCCCCACTTAACATATACCGTTTGTCTGCTTTCTATGTCTGAAACTGATTGACTAACAGTTGAACAAACACAAGAGATGGTGTGAATGTCAGATGAGGTGTATGTGGAGGAGTGGGGCCCAACGAAAGACATTTAGAGAAGGGATACAGAGGTAGAGCATTGACGGGATGGGGTAGTGTGGTGTTATCTGTTGAAGATATTTCGATCAACGGGTCTGGGGAGAAATGTTCACATATCGAAATGGTCTCATTGTAAGCCAAACAATATGATTGAAAGTATATACAAAAATAAATTAAAAAAAAAATCGTAAAAAGGAAAAATTACCAAAAAAAATGAGGAGACAGGAGCAGAGAGAGACAGAGACCTCAGAGACACAGAGACAGAGATAGAAGGCCAGAGGGGCTCCCTACCACACTAGCTCTGCTTGCTGGAGGCTGAATTATGAGTAGAAAATCTTCATTTCTCCTGTTCCCTGAAATATCTAGTTCCCAGTAGCCATCCCCAGACTCAATCTTAAGCAAGCCCCATATGTGTTGGTTTCTGGGGATGGGCTTTACTAGCTCTCCTGCTGCTTCTTGTGGCAGCCTGTTATTTGTGGTTGATTGCAGAATTCCCTACCTCTACTTCTTCTGTGGTAGATCTCTAATGCTATTGGTAAGGGTGTGAGCTCAGGATTCTTTCCTGACCTCTACTAATGGTAGAGGGCTGTTTCCTTGTACTGTTTCCCACAGCACCAAATTGTGTTTACCTGTGATCTGTAGATGCTAAGGTTTGCTCAATATTTTTAGTTCACATGAAAGAAGGGTATGGGCAGGAGTTAAGGATTCGTGATTTGTCTGCAGTAATGACTTAGCCCCTCCTGCAGGCTTGTACACTCAGGAAGGCTCTGTTCTCCTACCCTACTCCCAATCTCTCTTGTGAGCCTCTAGTATAGGTCCACATAAAAAAAAAAAAAAAAAAAAAAAAAAAAAAAAAAAAAAAACTCAGAAAATGAACATGAACTCCCCTTATGTCTGGGGCTCTCAGGAATTTTTTTATTTATATATATTTTTATTATTATTCATACATTAAATCACTAAACATTATTTAGACTGTGAAGAGACTTTACACAGCATGATATACACCCCAGTCCAGCCCAGCTGAGACCAACATGCACATCCTTGTCAACAGAAAATAACTTTTTATACTGTCACACCAGCCCACACTCACTCTTCAGCAATTCATTACAAAGTTAAACTAGTTTCTTCTCACCCATCCATAGAGTGGCTAACGCCTCTTTTTCCGTGTTGTGCCACAAGGCTATGCATCCAGTCTTTCCCTGAAAAGGCCTGACCATCCTTGGGAGTTCAGTCTTCTTGATTGCCCTAAAATGTCCTATAATACTTAGCGGCTAAAGTAAAATTATGATTTGACCTTTGCTCCTTGATAGGGTGGAAATGATGATCTTTTGAGCTCACTATAACTTAAGAGGAATGTGGAACCTTTCACTCTGAAGCTTCCTCATCATTGAGCCTCTCCTATTCTACTTCATTGCTCTAAGGGGAAGTAGTGTAGCATCTCCACATCTCTAATGAAGTATGTTTTACAAATGAGTACTGAGGAATCAGGTCTCTTGTAGGAAACAAAATTAATTCCTGTACTTATGTCACTCAGGGTTTGGGACTCTAACACATAACAATATAAGACCTTCATTGTAGAAATGGCAGTCAGTTCTTTAAATGCAGTCCATTCTTTGAATGCCTGTGGTATCTTTTAAAATAACTTTTAATCATTTCCTATCTGACAAGTCATTTGGGCCATTCTTCCAATCTAGTGAAAGTGAAGAATTGGGAATCACCAGTTCTACAAAAATAATTTCTAAACATGCCATTATAAACCTATTGCTCAAATTGTCAATACACTCCAATAGTATTCCTAATTATCCAACTCAGGATGTGGTAGAATGCCGCCACTGACAGAGCTATGGCACTAAGGCAGGATGGGGGCAGAGGAAGAAATTCTCCAGTCTTTTCCCCATTTGCACCTTCACAATCCCCTGTTACTTATCTGAACTGTAATTCAGAGATCAAAGGAGCTCAGCTGATCTGGACAGTAAATATACAATGAGAGCCACATCAGAAAAAGTAAAAATCAAAAGAAAACATTAAAAAAAAACCAGGTGAATTTAATTTCTACCTGTGTGTGTGCACACATGAACACACTGCTTTGTTTTATTTTTCTAGACAGTCTCACCACATCGTGAGCCTCCTAGCTCAGCCTCTCGAGTAGGTGGGCCTGCAAGTGCACACCACCACATCTGACTCTTTCACACAGGGTCTTGCGATGTCAGCTAAGCTGGCTATGGACTCATGAATCTCCTGCCTCAACCTCCAAAGTAAGCTGGGTCTACAGTGCATGCCATTAAGAACTGGCTTTTAAGGTGGATTGGGAATAGAACCTGGGCTTCCTATGTGACCTCATCTTGCCAGACAGCAGAGTCTAGCTAATGATACCACAACTGGGCCACATTTACATTTATTTTTTAACAAATTTTTTAATCTATTATTAATTTTTTTTTTTTTTTTTTTTTTTTTTTTTTTTTTTTTTTTTTTTTGCTATAGGGCACGTGCACTTGCCACAAAGAGAGACAGAAAGTGAAAAATCACCCCCCCGGGGGGGGGGGATGGTCACGCCACAATCCCTTCTCCTCCATTCTCCTCTTGGTATCTTGGGCATGCACACACATATGCCCGACGTGAGTTTTAAGTCACTGGTTCCAGGACTCGAACCGCGGTTGACTACATGGGAGTCCAGCAACATAGCCATTACGCTAACTACTGGTCCCATATTCTTAATTTTTTAAGAGAGATTTTTGCTATAGAGCATGCGCATGCACCGGAGAGACAGAGACAGAAAGTGAGAAATCACCCCTCAGGGAAGATGGCCATGACATAATCCCTTCTCCTGCATTCTCCTCTTGGAATTTTGGGCACACACGCATGCCTGGTATGAGTTTTAAGTGGCCAGATCCAGGACTTGAACCATGGTCAACTACGTGGAAGTCCAGCAACATAACCACTATGATATCTGCTGGTCCCAATTATTATTATTATTTTTAAAAGTACTGAGAGAGAGAGAGTGAGAAAGAAAGCCTCCAGGTCCAAGATCTGAACAATGGTTGGCCATGTGTGAGTCCAGCGCCTTAACAACCATGCCACCTGTCAACCCAGTCAAATTCAATTTTTATATTATAATTAACACAAAATGTTATAATGTAATAATTTCAACATGGAAGTGATATAAATAAATTTTCACTTAATTTTAGATTTTTAGCAGGTCTTAGAAATGCTGTGCATTATCATTTAAAACAGGTAAGCAATGTCAACAAATTAAAATTCTGCATTATCCTTTCTTCTGAAGTCTAACATGCAATGTGTTATCATTTCAAATAGGAAACAATACACATAAATTCTGTATTACCTGTTTTTACATGTTGGTTCTAGCAAGTAGAATTTTCCTGATGAAGACAATAATAGATAGTTGGTAGTCTTTTTTCCTCTGCTTTGCTTTTTAATTACAGATAGTTTCTAATAAACAGCCTATGTTACATATTAGTATGTTATCACCACAAAAAGGGAATGATAAAGGACAAATTAATACCTCTTTTTACTAATTATTTCTTATATTCCTTTATCTGAGCCTGTGAAAAAGAGCTTATTAAATGTATCAGCAATAAGAACAAAATATATTGAATAGGTTTTATTTTCTAATAAATAAGCAATAACAACAAAACATATTGAATTGGTTTTATTTCTAACAGTCTGAAAGGCAGAATCTTATCATTTCAATATACAAACCATATAACTATATTAATTTCACTTTCTACTTTCTTAGTAAGTCTTTAAAATGCATACAGTTTATATTTCTGCAAGGAAACTCTGCACGAATTAGTCATTTTTACCTTTTGATCTGTCACTAAGTTATCAAAATGTAGTGTGTTGGTATTTAAATACACGAGCAAGAAGAACAATGAACTATATATCGTTTTTATTTTACTAATTTGTTCCAATGTGATGCTTTGTCATTCTAACATGTAAATTTATAAACAGATACTCAGTTAGATATTTTAACGTCATTTAACCTTACCATGTATTTGAAATGCAGTAGTATCTTTTCAACATGTAAATGAGATGAACAGATTATCAATTCACCTTCTTCTATCTTTACAAAGTCTTCCACGTACAGAATGTCATCATTTGAATACATAAACAATAAAGCAATTTTTAAAGTAGTTATTCCACATCCATTTGTTTCTTACTGTCTGGGAGATACAGTGTGCATCTTACCCTTCTCAGAGTAGCCACATTTCAAGTGTCCAGTAGCCACATTGAGCTGGAGTTTAACATACTGAATGATACAACTCTAATGGAAGGACAGAGCAAATACACATGGGATGATGTGTATCATGAGGGAAATGTATATGTTATATAAGAGAAAGCAATAACACGGTAAAGTGAGGAAAGTAACAGAAAACGTTAAGTGCAATGAAGTGAGAGAAAACGTCTCTGAGGAGGTATCATTAAGCCACAACGTGGCTGTTGAGATTCTATCCAACAGCATAAGTGGCAACAGACTAATGAAGACACTCCTATGTATGTACAAATGCTGAAATGCCAAAGCATTGCATTTTAAAACGTTAGCAAGAAAAAAGGAATGTCAATTAACTCACAGTTTGTTTCTATTGCTCATATGATTAGCAGTAAGTAGGCAGTGAGTATATCTGTTTTGTTTCATTTTTCCTTTCAATGGTTTTTAATAAACAGCCTAAGACAATCCTAAATAAAAGAACTTTAAATGACCTCAGAGGGTAAAATTATTGGATTCAATAATCACCTTCTACTCCACAAAATTATCAGGAAAGGTTTTAGTTGTCCTGACTTGAATCAAGTGCCTATAAGTGAACCAATCAGTGTGGATAACAAAATGGTTTTCATTACTGGGTCAACCCATACCACAAACTCAATACAGGGATCACTGACAAGGAGGATGCAGGGGGAATTAAGCAAGGGAACCAAAGGACCCCTCAAGAGCCTCTACTCATTTATATCCCTTATGAAGAGGCCTGCTGCATATCTGAGTTTCCTCACACCAGTTTCCTGAGCAGGAGAATTGTACATGTGTCTCTACAATTTGGACTTTGGCAAGAACACTGAGTACCTCAATAGCCACATGTTGGTGTGGGGAAAAAAAGTCCTTGTACTGTGAAAATCATTTGTAACGAATGGTCCAGTGCATGTCATTCCGCTGTGCCGCCTGCAACATCGCCTTCAGCTGGGCCTGTACTTCAGCACATTTTCCGTGGTCCAAACCGTCATGAAGATTCCAATGTTCATAGCAATGGAGAGGGACAGGATAAATTACGAGCTTCAGTTCCATCAAGGCTGTTAAGTGGTGCAGAAGGCTTGTGAGCACAGGCATTGTAATGGGGTTGAAGGAGAAGCTAAGGACGCGAAGGTGGGAACAGCGGCTCAGGATGGGGATGAGAGCAGAGAGAGTAGAATCTGTAATCAGGCAATTATTTAACTCCAGATACTGTAGGGTACCTGAAGCTGTCTCCAGCAGCACCTGGAAGGACTCAGAAGAGTCCCAGGACATATCATTGTTACTGAGATTCAACAGTGTTAGGTGCTTGGCCTGAGAGCTCAGGGACAGGGCAGTGATGTCTCTGTCAGAAAGTCCACAGAAAGACAGACACAATGTATCCATCTGAGGTGGCAGGACTCTGTTGAGAGAACAAAAAAAGAATGACATTTTCGAAGAATGAAGGCTGAACCAGGTCAAGGAGTCCTGAATTGTACATGCCTATGGCTCTAGAGTGAAATAATTTGTGCATATGCAAGAGCGGTTAACAATGGTGGCTTTGGAATCACACTAAATAGACTGCAAACCCTGAGAAAGTTACTTTTGCACTCAAGAGTTTTTCCACCTTTAAAATGTGCACAACACAGGACCAGCAGTTGGCGTAATGGCTATGTCACTAGACTCCCATGTAGTCGACCACAGTTCGAGTCCCAGATCTGGTGGCTTAAACTCACGCCACATGTGCATGCGTGCCCAAGATCCTGAGAGGAGAATGGAGAAGGGATTGCGGTGTGGTCATCCCCCCCGGAGGCGGTGATTTCTAGCTTTCTGTCTCTTTCTGGTGAGCACACACACCCCATAGCAAAAACCTCTCAAAAACAAACAAACCTGTGCACAGCAGCAATTATTACACCAGCCTGTGGGAAAGATTAAGTGAAAAAAAGCAATGCACTGAGTACTAAGGACACAATTAATGGTGGATCTAGTTTGATTACTTGGTGGGTATGGGTCTGGGAAAGCAGCCAACTAAGGATGTCCTTGGGCTAATCCCCAAGCGACAACTTTGCCAGTCAGGGTCCAAGCCTTAAGGAAGAAGTATAGGATCAGACTGATCTGGCAGCGTTAACTATGGTAGTCAGTCCATGGGGATGTGAATCAGTGCTGCGGCATAAATTATTTCTCCATCCAAATGCTTCCCCTTTTTCTCTAGAAGGCTTTACATTCCAAGACTAGAAGGACTGCATCTTTTCCAATGATGTATCTCTACCTACTCTTCCCCACTATCTGCACATGGTTGAGTGACTAACTGACCGAGCACAATTTATTCTTCTAATCTTGTCTATCTCTAAAGCATTAAGTACCACACCCTAGCCTGGCCAGTTTCAAAGCCCCAGCAGTGCTCATGCTGAGATGGGAGGAGAAATTGGGTACAAGGAGCTAAGGAATTGCCAAAACTGCTTGCTCTTCTGTCTTAACAATGGAGTGTTCAGGAAAACCAGGACCCTCCCAAACCCTCACCTGAGCAGTCTGTGCAGCTGACCGGAGAGGTAGAAGAAAGACAAGCTGAGCTCCTGAAGGTTGTCCATCCGCCTAAGGTGGGTAAGGAAAGTTCTGAAGTTTCTCCCTTTACAAGACTTAGAAGAAATTTTAGACAGACTAAGTCTGTCCAGGTGGATCATCCGAGCCAAAAGGGTGGTGACTTCATTGAGACGAGCCTCATTCACTTCAAGGTGGTCGGTGCAGCCCAGATCTAGCAACCGGAGGAAGCTTTTGTGGGCAGATATTTTAACAATTTGCAACTCTCTGCAGCAGAGGTGCAAGGACCCAAAGCTCTGATCAACTTTACTCTTAAGAAAAGAAAGAAATTGCCTTGTTCTCGAGGTATCATCCAAGGAAAGCTCCACTAATAATTTCATGGGCTCTTCAGATGACCTAGGCTCAGTCCCTGAACGTACACGTCTGAGGCATCTAACACTGTGCTGGGCTTTGCCACCATTCAGGATAGAGCGCTGAGAGCAAATGCTAGACTGAAAACAGAACGGGCATGTGGTCTTGATCTCAGAGCATGTGGTCCTGCAGTCTGGGTCCAGCCTTAAATCTAGGACCCTCAGTTTGGGCCCCCTGTAAGGAAAAGATGAGACAGAAATGTCTGACTTAGGTAACTTAAAACCCGGCAGGACCAATGATGGGGAGCAGGAACAAAACCCTTTATCCCCGACTTTCTCTCTAACAAGTCTTTTCCACACAAATTCAATACCTTTCATTTCTTTCTCTGTCTTGTCTTCTCTTCTGAGCCCTGTACCCCTCCCCCATCTCAATCTCTATATCCTTGTATGTAACCATATCCAGTAATGGAAACCAAGACTACTAGTATTAACAATCACCTCTATTCCATAATCAAGTCTGTATGATGTTAGCATCCTTAAAGTGACCCTATGTGTTAGATCATCAGCTTCACAGAGATCCTCAGCATTCACCATCAACTACTTGGGGGAGACTTTCAAGACTTCCTCTGTCCCAGGCTCTAGCATACCCTCACATTGACTCACCATGTCTCTTATTATACCAAGTCTTACCAGGGGGAAGAGTTCTGGGAAGGGAGCAACTGTAGACCATCAATCATAGCTTCCAAGATTTCATACTGTGCCTCTGGTACACTCAATTTCCCGATATGGAGACAGTGAAAGGGCCAAACTTTCACCATAGCCTTCAGTATCTTCTTACGACCACCCAAGAAGGCAGCGGTGAACAATGGAACAAAGAGATCTCTTGGGACCTCTTCAAGGGCCTGGATAGCTGCAGGCTCATTGCGCAACAGGCTCTGTGCAGCAATCTGTAGCAGTGTAGCTGGGGTCTTTTTGTCCATCTTCATCAACCTGCTTCAGGGCAAAGAACATTGAGATATCCCGGGAAGATATCCACAGTCTCTTATTGGCGCTAAGGTGAACAATCGACAAAATCTCTCTCTCTCTCTCTCTCTCTCTCTCTCTCTCTCTCTCACACACACACACACACACACACACACATAGTGAATCAAACCACTACTTCAAGAGACCTCTGCTACAGACCTAGAAGAGAAATAGACTTCTTTAGAAATGTCTTTGTTGGTGTGTATATTTACCTAAAATAAAGTGCTATTAGAAATCAGCAGTAAGTTAGGAGATGACAAGATTGATCATATAACTACCTGCCTCCCAGTATTTACTCTCTAAACAAACAAACGAAAAGGAAAACGTATATGTACACAAAAGCCACACTCTCATCATTCTCTGGCATCAGAAATGCCAAAACTTCAAAATAACAGTGAGTAAAAAGAAAAAGTACGAAATCCAGCAAGTGATCTATCATACTTTCATCACTAGGCTTGTGGCAAAGACAGGCTAAGAAAAGGCGTGAGCAATACAGAGGAAGGAAGATTGCAAGAGGCTTACATTTGATCTGAAACTACAGACAGAATGACTAGGTCCAGAAAATGTCTAAAAATACCCACAAGAATCCTGAAAGATAAAAATAAGTACTGTAGGGAAGGGACTCCAAAATTGGCTTCACTTAAAGGGGTAAGGATGATTTAAAAGTGCACTCTTTGGAAGGCATAGCTTTTGGGGATGAATAAAGGCTAAGAAGTGAGAAGCATCTTTTGGCACTGTAGTAATAAAGGAGAAAGGCAACTGGAGAAAATAAAAGCTCTTTTTATTTTCTTGGACAGATTTTTGCTATAGGTCGTGTGTGCTCACCGGCAAGAGACACAGAAAATGAGAAATAACCCTACAGGAGGGATGGCCACACTGAAATCCCCTCTCCTCCATTCTCCTCTAGGGATTTTTGGCACACACGCACACAAACTCAGTGTGAGTTTAGAGCCACTGGGTCCAGGACTTGACCTATGGCCAGCATTGTGGGAGTCTAGCTACTTAACCGTTATATCATTTGCTAGTTCCAAAATTGAAGGCTCTTGAAACACATATGCGAATCAGAGAACCAGAACTTCTCCGTCCACCACAAACAAAGTGAATAAGCCAAACATCTAAAAAGCTTTGACTTTGCTACATTAACAGAAAATGGAACCATTCGGCCAGGAATTTTGTGAAACAACTCGGTATTGTATAAAAGAAGAAAAGGAAAGAGAATTGCAGACAGTCCCCTACCCCAACAATCAAGAGACAAATATTTCACACATATCTAAACAACCAGGAAGCAGAAGAAAAAGTATAAATCAGCATTCCAAACATAATTAATTATATTCAAACCCACATTTGAAGATACGAATTTAACATTTTAAAAATCAAAAAATGGAAAACAAAAGACTGAAGTAGACATTTTACATTCAGCTGAGTTGACCTTTCAAATATTGTAACTTATGGATAAACAGTTTTAAACAGACAGGAAAGTTTGGCTCCCCACAGTCCTAACTGAGCTAGTTACAGAAGTAGAGATCTACCAGTCCCATAGGGCTAAAACTATTTCATTGCTTGATTTGTAAATAAAGTTTTATTAGAACACATTCATGGTGCTCCATTTATGTATTATACTATAGATATTTCTGTGCTATAAAGGCAAAGTGGAGTGGTTGTGACAGACACTGTGGCCCACAATCTTAAAATACTACATGGCTCTTTACAGGAAAAGTTTGCTGAAAGGGCCAGTCCAGTGGGGTAGTGGTAATGTGTTGCTCAACACAAGCCAGATTTACACAAAAATTGTGGTTCGAATCCCTGGTGCAGTCAGCGTGCAACATACAGGTATGTGTGTTAGTGCCCAAGGTAGGATGTGCTTGAGGACTGGAGGAAGGGGATCCTGGCATGACCATATCCGTCTGAGTTGTCCTCTCTCTCTGTCTCTCATGTGTGTATACAGGGTCTATTATAAATAAAGAAAAAATGTTTTTAAAGTCTAAAAGATATTTTTGCTAACATTTTCCAAAGGATGAACTATGATAGGGATTCCCCATGTAAAGGCAGGAAATATTTCACTGAAATGTCTAATGGGGAGCATTTTATATCTAATACTAAAATCAAGGTACAAGGGGAAAAACATCCAAATCTTTTCTGTTGTGAAAAAAATATAGATAATGCAATGGAAATGAGAGAAGCAAGAGGGATAGGAAAAAGTAGAATCAAGTTTTGGTCCTAAGGCAGCACAGGAAAGTTAAATGCTGAGGGATTAAAGAAAACAGCTAAGGGACCAGCGAGTAAAGTGTTAACTAAGAAAAAAGGCAGTGAATTATGATGAGAAAAAAATTAAACATGACAAAGTTTATATGTTAATGCCAAAATCTAAAATTCAAAACAAAGAGATAATATTTAGTGATATTCATGTACCAAATAACAAAGCAACCATGATTATAAGGCAAAAGGGGAGAAGATTTAGAAAGAACCATAGTAATGAAAGAAAATTCAGTATATCGTTTCAGAACAAGGCAGATCAAGTGGTGAGAGAGAGAGAGAGAGAGAGAGAGAAAGAACATAGAAAATCTCAACAAAATCCATAAGGTGGGGGAGTATATACATACACTCACAGACACACATGACTATATAGGCCGAAAATAAGGAAAATATCTGTCACAAGATTATGGCAGGTGAACAAAACTTGATCATTGCTACCTCACAGAGAAGACATCGTTAAATTTCAAAATGGAAATATTACAACCCACCCTCTCAAAGCACAGTGCAGATATAAGTATGTAGAAATTACTAAAAAACACAAAAACAGAAATGCCATTTTTCCTGGTATTTTTTTTTAAGTTCTATGAGAAAGACTGGCAGGTTGTGCGGTGGTTAGGGGCACTGGACTCCCACATGGCCAACTGTGCTGCAGTCCCGGACCTGGTGGCTTGCTTTCTCTCTCTCCCTCTCTCTCTCTCTCTCTCTCTCACTCTCACTCTGTTTCTCTCTGGTCAAATTTAAATAAATAAAGTTAAATAAAATAATTCTTAAAAAACAAAAACTTCTATGAGAGAGAGGGCCCCAAGATGTATTTGGTTTCTTCAAGCATTTATTCAGTGCGATGTTTAAAGTTGTCATCCAGGGTCCAACAGGTGGTATGATGGTTAAGGGGCTGGACTCCTGCATCGCCAACATAGTTCAAGTACGGGAACTGGTAGCTTGCTTTCTCCCTTTCTTTCACTCTTTTTCTGCTGCTTTTTGGTGAGCACATGTGCCCTATAGCAAATTTAATAATAATAATAATTGAGTTAAATAAGTAATTTTTTAAAAAGACAAGTCATCCAAACAAGAAATAATGAGTGTTCATGTGTATAAGTGGATTGTAGTCCCAAGATTTGGGGAAATTCCAGGAAAGGATTAACAAGTCAAAATCGACAAGAGATTTCAATCCATGTTTCATGACAAAATGTCTGAGTCGAACTATGCTGTGGATAAAAGAGGGTATACCCATCAACTACAATACGACAGAGGACTTGAAACGCTTTATGATCTTTCAGATTCTGATTCTCCTCTCTCCTATGAAGACATCAAAACAGTGAACCAAAGGAAAATACAAGGAAAAAAACAAAACAAAACAAACAAACAAACAAACAAAAAAAAACAAGAGTAAAAAAGAAATAGATTGAAAACATCTGGATAAAGAAAACAAGAAAATGAATCAAAAAGTGTTCTGCAAATTAAAAAGGATTTAGATCATTTCAAAAGAACTCAGAAAATGAAAAATTCACATGTACCTAAGAAAGTAGATTTTAAATAATTCCCAAGGATGGTGAACGATTTAGGCAAAAAGTCAAAACAGAAAATAAATATTATTCATATAGGCTCTATTCTCAAAGGAAATGGCAAGATGAAAGACTCAGGTACCTCTGATACGGTGCCATCTCAAGTAGACTTACTAATTATTCTCAAGCGTACCTCTGAAAGGATTGACCCTACAGAGAAAAATTGAGAGATTACCAGTTCAAATGACTGCAGTACTATCATACAGTAGTAGACTATGATTCTCCTGAAACTGTCAGTGTAATTTGTAAGGATTGTGATTGCCTGGAATTCAAAAGCAGTTCTTAGAGCCAGAAGATGGCATAGAGATTATGTCGCTGAATTCCAACATGGCCTACCCTGGTTCAAGTCTCAGGTCCAGTGGGTTAAAACTCACGTTGGGGAGGGTGGCAGCGGCTGTGCAGTCTGCGTGCGGCATGTTGTACCCAGGACACCCAGGAGCGGGTGGCGGGTACTACCCAGACGGGTACGGAGGGGCTCCCAGAGGGCCTGCGTTTCCAGGACAAACTCAGGATCCTCTGTATGGTTACTTCGCAACCGTAGCTGGACAGAATGGGCAAATCGATGCTGATGAATTGCAGCGATGTTTGAACCAGTTGGGCATTGCCAGAGGACCTTTTAACCTGTAGACTTGTCGGCTTATAGTTTCAATGCTGGATAGAGATGTGTCTGGCACTATGGGATTCAATGAATTTAAAGAACTCTGGGCTGTACAGAATGGCTGGAGACAATATTTCATCACTTTTGACAGTGACAGGAGTGGAACTGTGGATCCTCAAGAGTTGCCTGACAACAATGGGATTTAGGTTGAGTCCCCAAGCCATGAATTCAATTGAAAAACAATATAGCACCAATGGGAAGATCATCTTCGATGACTACATCGCCTGCTGTGTCAAACAAAGGGCTCTCACAGATAGCTTTCAAAGACGGGATACTGCTCAGCAAGGTGTTGTAAATTTCCCATGGGACGATTTCATTCAGTGTGTCATGAGCATTTAAATCAAGAGAAAACTATGTGAACATGACTGACATTCCACCTGGAGTTTTCTTTTGCTATTACGCTTTGCCTTCAATAATTTGTATAAACATACATCACCACTTTCCCTTAACAGCTGTTGTTAAGGTTTATTATTTTATGTATAACTGAAGTTTACTAGTTGAAGTTGCTAGTTTTGATAATAAATTCTTCGGACCTTTATAATATATATATATACATATACATACATATATATGTATGTATATGTATATATATATATATATATATATAAACTCACGTTGGGGTGGGGGAAGGACTGGGGCTGGCAGGTGGTGTGGTGGTTAAGGGTGCTAGACTCTCACATGGCCGACCATTATTTGAGTCCCAGTCTTGACAGATTATTTCTTGGGACCAGCAGTTAGCATAATGGCTATGTCGCTGGACTCCCACGTAGTTGACCGCGGTTCGAGTCCCGGACCCGGTGGCTTAAACTCACGCCGGGCGCATGTGCGTGCGTGCCCAAGATCCCGAGAGGAGAATGGAGGAGAAGGGATTGCGGCATGGCCATCCCTCCTGGGGGGTGATTTCTCACTGTCTCTCTGTCTCTGTCTGTCTGGCGAGCGCACACGCCCTATAGCAAAAATCTCTCCAAAAAATTTTAAAAAAAGAAAAATAAATAATTATTTTTATTTATTATTGTAATTGTCTAAAGTTTTGGTATGGGAAACATGCACTCAACAGAGAGACAGAGACAGAAAGTGACAAAGAAAGCCGCCAGGTGTGGGACATGAACTGTGGCCAGCCATGTGAGAATGCAGCACCTTAACCACCATGCCACCTGCTGGCTCCAGTTGCTGAAGAAGTTTTATAAGAACAAACATAAAGAAAAACTCAATGAAATCTGCAAACCATGGCACCTCTCCAGAAGAAGAAACTGAAATAGACAAAAGGCAGAAATAACGTTCCTCATGATGGATGACAAGAACAGCAAGAAACACTTCAATCACAAGATTGTAGAGCACCACAGTTTGAGCAAATAGAATCAACAGCAAGTCATGGAAAAGAAGGAATTATTAGAGGATGACTTTGAGGCAAATGTTAAGGGTGCTTGGTTTCAGGTATTGTTTCCCATTTGCTTAGAGTTGGAGCCTAACATAGAGAAAACAAAAGTTACGGAAATATCCTGAGGAGAAAACCTGGCAAAGAGAACAAAAAGAACAGGAACTCATGCAGGCAAAAAGGTAAAAAGAGTGTGAGATTTAAAGGGAATCACAGGAGAAGTCCATTGGTCCTCACTTGTTGATGCTGATTAGGTCTATTGGAAAAAAAAAAAAAAAAAAAAAAAGAAAGGAAGAGATAAAAAAAAAAGGGATTCATTTTAAAGGAGGAAAAAAAGAAGCAAAAAGTCAAATAACGAACCTTCTGTGTTGAGAATTGCTCTCCAAAAGTATAAAGAAACAGTACAAGGAATATTTATTGGGAACAATCTGCCTTCCAGAATCTGAGATAAATCTTACTCTAACCATAGCAACATTTTTCTCCATAAATAATGGTTGTATCTAATTATGGATGATTGATAGATTCATACTGTATATTTCCACAGACTAATTATAATTAAACCAAATTACCTGAATTCTAGGATTTATATATTTTTTGGTTTTATGAAGTACTATTGCTAATAGAAAGTTACTATAAATTGGCATTTTGAAAGACTGTCTACAATTCAGTTAAGATAGAAAACTTGGGACCAGCAGGTGGCGTGGTGGTTAAGGTGCTGGACACTCCCACATGGCTGACCACGGTACGAGTCCCGGACCTGGCAGCTTGCTTTTTTTTTTTTTTTTTTTTTTTCTTTTTTTTTGGAGAGGTTTTTGCTATAGGGCGCGTGCGCTCGCCAGACAGACAGAGAGAGACAGAGAGATAGAAAGCAGGAAATCACCCCCCAGGGGGGATGGCCATGCCGCAATCCCTTCTCCTCCATTCTCCTCTCGGGATCTTGGGCACGCACGCACACGCGCCTGGCGTGAGTTTAAGCCGCCGGGTCCGGGACTCGAACCGCGGTCGACTACGTGGGAGTCCAGCGACATAGCCATTACACTAACTGCTGGTCCCGCAGCTTGCTTTTTCACTCTTTCTCTCTGTCTCTCTCTGGTCAAATTAAAATAAATGAATGAATAAATAAAATAAATAATTATTAAAAAAAGAATTAAAAAAAAGAAAACTACTCTTAAGTCTGTGTAAGGGTTAAAGACAATTTTAAAAGATATACATATAATACATTAACTTCTATGGAAGGAGAAAGGATGTTCATTAAGCTATCAGAATAACTTGTTTTCTGGGCATATAAGAGAGTCAAACTTTTTTTTGCTGTTTGGTCATGTTTATTACAGTTTATGAAATCAATTTTGTATAACACTGATTGACTTCATTTTATGCACCTCACATAACCTACTCTGTGCGAAAAATGTTCTCTGAAAAATATGTTGAGTTGAAGAGGAGATACAGGGGCCGGATGGTGGTACAGCGGTAGAACAAAAGGTCCGCGGGACCCACATGGAAGACTGTTGATTCACATTTAGAGACCTCCATAAGTATGCTGGACACATGTGTGCCCCAAATCCAGTCCTGCTGAGATTGAGAGAGGATCTAGGGATCAAGAACCTATCAGGGTGTTTATTTCTGTCTTTCTTTCTCTGTCTCTCTTACTCATAGTATAAATAAATACAACTTTTTAAGAGAGATTTTTGATATAGGATTTATGTGCTTGCTGGAGTGACAGAAGACAGAAAGCGAAAAAAAAATCACTCCCTAGGGGGAATGGCCAAGTCACAATTCCTTCTCCTCCATTCTCCTCTCAGGATTTTGGGCATGCATGCACATGTGCCCAGCATGAGTTTCAAGGCACCAGGTTCAGGACTCGAACCACAGTCGGCCATGTGGGAATCCAGCGACATAACAGCTATGCCATCTGCTGGTCCCAATAAAAGGAATTTTTGAAAAAGAAGAAAGGCAACCTGAAGTTACAGAAGTTTCAGAAAGTGATGACAATAAAAAAATTACGTATCAGAATCTGTGGAAAACTTCCTTTGTTTTCTTTATGATTTATTTACATTTAATCATCGTACATTTTCATAGCATCCAGGATGGTTTTTCAAAGCATATGTGCACAGCATGTCAATCAGGTCAAAGATAGAACCACATACATAATTTTCAACAGAAAACTTTACATACTTATGTCTATTAAATGTTTATTCACTGAGGTCCTCCTTTGTACCCCATACTATGCACCCTGTGCATGCACTCCCACAAATAAGCTAGAGAGAGAAAGAGAAAACCAGCAAGAGAAAGCACTGTCCTCGATGGAAACATTCAGCACCTCTTTATTTACAGAAAAAAAGCCTCAAGAAAATAGGAATAAAGAGATACTTTCTTAACATGAGAAAAGATATATAATCAAGTCATAATGCTAGTATTTTATGTAATGGGGAGGGCACCCAAGGTTTTCTGCTGAATTCAAGAACAAAAAAGACATATCCTTTACCTCACTACAGAATTTTATATTACTGGCATCACTCGATTGACTGAAGAAATCAATTAGATTCTAGAGCGAGTAACAAGAACTACCTCACAATCTTCCACACAGTCAAGGAAACAATTGACAAAATCAAGATAACAACCACAGAATGGGAAAGCACATTTGCAAACCAAATCTGATAGATTAATATCCAAAATTTTTAAACAACTCATATAACACAGTATCAGAAAAACAACCTGACTAAAAATAAATACAGGCTAAGTAAACAGGGCACAGGAAGACTAATAGTATGTGATCTCACTACTATATGGAATCTTTAAAACATTGATCTCATGGGGACCAATAGATGGCGCAATGGTTACATCACTGGACTCCCATGGAGTCTACCATGGTTCAAGACCTGAACCCTGTGACTTAAAACTCACACCGGGCTTATGTGCATGCATGACCATAATCCTGGGAGGAAAATGAACGCAGCATGGCCGTGTCCCTGGGGGATGATTTCTCACTTTTTGTCTCTTTGTCTCTCTGGTGACCACATGTGCCTTATAGCAAAAATCTCTCCAAAAAAAAAAAAAAGGTGATCTCATAGGAACAGAGAGTAGAATATTGATTCCCCAAAGCTTGTTGGGTGGAGGCAGTATGGGGGGCAGATCAATGGATACAAAGTCACAGTTAGATAGGAAGAAAAATTTCTGGTGCTCTATTGCATGGTAGGATGACTATAGCTAATAATAATGTACTGTATATTATGAAATAAATAGAATATAGGATCTGCATGTTCTCTCCACACACACAAAAATAATAAATTAGTGTTTGAGGTGATCAATATGCCAATTATTGTATTTGATCATTATGCGACATACACAGATACATACAATTACTATTTGTTATTTATAAATAAATTAAAACTTAAGGAAATGTCATAAAAATGGCCAATGTGAGAAGATGGATATAGGAATTTGCTATATAGTAGTACCTTTTAAATATCTGTACAGATCCCCTTACATCATGTTGTATGCCCTAAATATACAAAATATACTCCCTTTTAAAAACACATGAAGTATTGGGAACCAGCAGTTAGCATAATGGCTATGTCGCTGGACTCCCACGTAGTCGACCGCGGTTCGCGTCTCGGACCCGGTAGCTTACAACTCACGCCAGGCGCGTGTGCGTGCGTGCCCAAGATCCCGAGAGGAGAATGGAGGAGAAGGGATTGAGGCGTGACCATCCCCCCAGGGGGTGATTTCTCGTTTTCTGTCTCTATGTCTCTCTCTGTCTGTCTGGCGAGCGCACACGCCCTATAGCAAAAAACCTCTCCAAAAAAAAAAAAAAAACACAAGAAGTATTCTCTGTTGAAAACTATATATATATATATATATGTATATTGTATACATCATAATGGGGACTTTATGTAAAATATGAATTTAATCTGAGAAAGAAAAATAAAAGACAAAAATTTAAAAAAATTATATTAAACTGTTTCATATGAAATTACAAAAAAAAAAATCACAAGAAGTAAAGCCATTTTTATATGCAGATGATATAATAGTATACCTGGAAACTCCTAGAGACAAAATGATAAATTACCTGAGACAATAAAAGATGTCAGGGTGGGCTCTGTGGCACAGTGGTAATGTGCTGTTCATGAGAAACTGAATCCCACGTACTGACCACAGTTTGAAACCCTAACCTGGATATTCTGAAACACATCATGTTGGCATGAGAGTGCTCAGGACTTAATGGTCTGGACAATCTAAGGAGAAAGACTGTGGCATGACCAGACCATGGAGAGGATGCCTCCCTCTTTTTCTCTCTCTTTCTCTCTCTGTCTCTCTCTCTCTCTTTTCCTCCTTCCTTCGCTTTCTCCCTCCCTCCCTCCTTTCTCTCCTGTGGTCTCCCATGAAGAAAAATAATTAAATAGGAGTTACTCAGGGCCAGCAGGTGGCATGACGGGACTCCTACATGGCTGACCATGGTTTGAGTCTTGGACCTGGAAGCTTGCTTCCTCACTTTCATGCATTCGCTCCCTCACTCAATCTCTAGTTAAATACTTTTAAATTATTATTAAATAAATAAATCTTTAAAAATAAAATAAATAGATCCCAGCAGAACTCCGTTCTATCTGCAGCCTCCTGACCAGTCAGAGACACTGAGGCAGGGCCTTTCACTAGCTCCAGACCCAGATTCAGCTCTGGACCCAGCCCAGAACTCCCAAACTCAGAGCACCCTCCTGCCAGAAAGAGCAGGCCCAAGACTAGCTCACCCAATCTCAGACTCCCTATTGAAACAAAGGGTAGCCCCTAGCTCTCAGGCAGAGCTCAGTTGATCTGCAGTCCCCTGGCCAGCCAGAGAAACTGAGGCAGGGCCTTTCACTGGCCCCAGACCCAGCTCCAGTTCCGGCCCCAGCCAAGATCTCCCAACATCAGAGTCCCCACCCCACTGCCAGACAGGGCAGCCCCCACCTCTCCCACATAGCACAGTACCATCTGCAGCCCCTTGGACATTCAGAAAAACTGACACTGGGCCTTTCACTGGCCTTGGCCCCAGTTAAAGCTCCAGCCCCAGCCCAGCTCTCCCAAACTCAGAACCCACTCCCATACTTTCTCCACCAAAATGGTTAGGATGATTTTTTTCCTTATTCTTTCTTTTGTTAATTTCCTACTTAACCTCACCCCTCTGGGCGGCCCCCAGCTCTCTAGCAGAGCCCAATTCCATCTGCAACCCCGGGCCAGTAAGGGAAACTGAGACAGGGACTTTCACTGGACAGACCCCAGCTCCAGTTCTGGGCCAAGCCCAGATCTCCCAACTTCAGTTCCCCCCTACACACAGACCAGAAAGAGCACTCCCCAGCTCTCCAGCAGAGCCGAGTTCGGTCTGCAGCCCCCTGGACATTGAGGGAAACTGAGGCATGACCTTTCACTGGTCCCGGCCCTACCTCCTGCTCCAGCCCCAGCACAGCTCTCCCTACCTGAGACCCCTCCCCCCTGCCAGAGAGGGCAGCCCCCAGCTCTCCAGCAGAGCCCAGTTCCAACTGCAGTCCCCTGGCCCATCAAGGTAACTGAGGCAGGGCCTTTCCTTGGCCCCGGCCCCAGCTCCAGCTTCAGCTCCAGCCTAGTTTTCCCTCAAAACCCATCAACCTGCCAGAAAGGGCAGCCCGCAGAACTCCAGCAGAAACCAGTCCCATCTGCAGCCCCCTGGCCAGTTATAGAAATGGAGGCAGGGCCTTTTACCAGCCCTGGAACTAGTTCCAGCTCCAGTCCAGCCCAGATCACACAACCTCAGAGTCCCCACTCCACTGTCAAAAAAGGCAGCCCCCAGCTCTCCAGCAAAGCCCAGTTCCATCTGTAGCCCCTGATCATTCAGGGAAACTGACGTAGGGCCTTTCATTGGCCCTAGTCCCAATTCCAGCCTGGGCACAAGATTGGCTCTCTGAATCTCAGAGCCACACCCCCCTGCCCCACCAGAAATGTCAGCACCAGCTCTCCAGCAGAAACCAGTTTCATCTGCAGCCCCTTGGCCAGTAAGGGAAACTGAGGTAATTCCTTTCACTGACAGAGGCCCCAGCTCCTGCTCTAGCCCCAGCCCAGCTCTCCCTACCTCAGAACTCCCACCTCCTGCCAGCAAGGACAGCCTCCAGCTCTGTCTGATCAGAGCCCAGTTCCATCTGCAGCAACAGTGAGGCAGAGCCTTTCACTGGCCCTGGACCCAGCTCCAGCTCCGGCTCTGGCTTCAGCCCAGCTCTTCCAACCTTGGAACCCTCACCCCTCACCAGAAAGAACAGCCCCCAGATCTTCAGTAGAGCCCAGTCCCATCTGCAGCCTACTGGCCAGTCAGGGAAACTGAGGCAGGGCCTTCCACTGGCCTGGACCCGGTTCCAGTTACTGCCACAGCACAGCTCTCCCAACAACAGAGCTCTCACCCTCGTGCCAGAAAATTCAGCCGCCAGCTCTCCAGGAGAGCCTAGCTCTAGGGCCTTTCATTGTCCCAACCACACCTCCAGCTCCAACCCCAGCCAGGTTCTGCCATTCTCCAAACCCCAACCTACCACCCACCAGAAAGGGCATCCCCCAGATATCCAACAGAGCCCAGTTCCATCAGCAGCACCCTGGCCAGACAGGAAAATTGAGGCAGAGCCTTTCACTGTTCCCAGTCCCAGCTCCAGCTCCTGCCCTAGTCCAGCTCTCCCAACCTCACAGCCTCCCAACCAGCCAGAAAGGGCAGCCCCCAGCACACCAAAGGAGCGCAGGTTCCATCTGCAGCCCACTGGTACAACAGGGAAACTGAGGCAGGGCCTCTTACTTGCCGCGGCCCCAGCTCAAATTCTGGCTACAGCCCAGCTCTCCCAACCTCAGAGCCTCCCCCGTGCTAGAAAGGGCAGCCTCGAGCTATCCAGCAGAGCCCAGTTCCATCTGCAGGCCCCTTAACATTCACGGAAACTGAGGCTGGGTGTTTCAGTGGCCTGGTACCAGCTCCAGCTCTGGACCCAGCACAGCTCCCCAGTCTCAGACCCTCCCCCAGCCCCTGCCAGAAAGGCAAGCTCCAGCTCACCAGTGTAGCCCAGTTCCAAGTGCAACACCCTGGCCAGTCCGGAAAACAGAGGCAGGGCCTATCAATGGCCCTGGCCCCAGCTCCAGCTTGTGCCCCAGTACGACTCTCCCTACCTCAGAATCCCCCAACCTTGCCAAAAAGGGCAGCCCCCTGCACTCAAACAAAGTGCAGTTTCATCTAAAGCCTCCTGGCCAGTTAGGAAAACTGAGACAGGGTCTTCCACTGGCCCCAACCCCAGCTCCACTTCCTGGACAAGCCCAGCTATCCAAAACTCAGAGCCCTCCCCCACCCCGAGAGAAAAGGCAGCTCCCAGCTCTCCAGCAGGCCCCAATTCCATCTGCAGCCCCATGGCCAGTCAGGCAAACTGAGACAGGTCCTTTCACTGGCCCCAACTCCAGATCCAGCTACAGGCCCAGCCCAGCTCTCCCTACTTCAGAGCACGCCCCCTGCCAGAAAGGACAGCCCCAGCTCTTCTGCAGTGCTGAGTGCCATTTCCCACCCCGTGGACAGTCAGGGAAACTGAGGCAGGCCCTTTCTCTGGCCCTGGGCCCAGCTCCAGTTCCGGCCCCAGGTCCAGCTCTCCCAACCTCAGAGCACCCTAACCTTCAAGAAAAGGCAGCCCCAGCTCTCATGCAGTACCCAGTTCCATCTGCAGCCCCCTGGCCTGTCAGAGAAACTGAGGCAGGGTCTTTCACTGGCTCCGGCCCTGGCTCCAGCTCCAGTCCTTGCCCAGCTCTCTCAACCTCAGAGCACCCCCCAGAAAGGGCAGGCCCCAGATCTCCAGCAGAGCTCAGTTCTGTCTGCAGCCTCCTAGCCAGTAAGAGAAACTGAGGCAGGCCCTTTCACTGGTCCAGGCCCTAGCTCAAACTACAGCCCCTGCCCAGCTCTTCCAACATCAGAACTCCCCCCTGCTGTAAGAAAGGGCAACCACCAGCTCTCCAGAAGAGCCCAGTTCTGTCTACAGCCCCCTGGGCTGTCAGGGAAACTGAGGTAGGGCTTTTCACTGGCCCCCAAGCCCATCTCCAGCTCCAGTTACAGACCAGCTCTCCCAATCTCAGAGCCCCCCGCCATACCCACTAGAAAGGCAACCAGCAGAGCTAGGTTCCAACTGCAGTTCACTGGCCAGTGAGGGAAACGGAGACAGGGCCTTTCACAGGCCATGGCCCAACGTTTTGCTCTGGCCCCAGTCCAGCTCTCCCAACCTCACAGCCCCTACACTCCCGCCGGAAAGGACAGCCTGCAGCTCTGTACCAGAGCCCAGTTCCATCTGCAGCCTCCTGGAAAACTGAGGCGGGGTCTTTCACTGGCCCCGGCCCCGGCCCCAGCTCCAGCACCACTCCAGTTCTCCCAATCTTAGTGTCCTGCCCACGGCCAGAAAGGGCAGCCCCCAGCCCTCAAGCAGAGCACAGTTTCATCTGCAGCCCCTAGCCAATCAGGGAAACTGAGGAAGAGCCTTTTACCTGCCCCAGCCCCTGATCCTGATCCATCTCCAGCTCCAGCCCCAGCCCAGTCCTGCAAACCTCGGATCCCATCCCCACCCCATGCCATAAAGGACAGCCACATCTCTCCATCAGAGCCCAGTTCCACCTGACGCTCCCTGGCTAGTCAGGGAAACTGAGGCAAGGCCTTTCACTGGCCTTAGCCTGAGCTCCAGCAACTGCCCAACTCTCCCAACCTCAGAGTTCCCACCCACTACCAGAAAGCACAGCCCCCACTTCTCCATCAGAGCTCAGTTCCACTTGCAGACTCCTGGCCAGTCAGGGAATCTGAGCAGCCCTTTCACTTCCCCCTCTGCCACAGCTCCAGTTCCAGCTGCAGCCCTGCTCTCCAAATTTCAGATCCCACCCCCTGTCCCCATCTCTCCATTGGAGCCCAGTTCCATGTGCAGCTTCCTGGCTAGTCAGGGAAACTAGGGAAGGGCTTTTAATTGGCTAGGACCCAACTCCAGCTCTGGACTCAACCCATCTATCCCAAATTCATTCTAAGAAGCCTCCATAACCCTTATCCTTAAAATAGATAAGGACAGTACAAGGAAGGAAAACTATAGAGCAATATCTCTGAGGAATATAGATGCAAAAATTCTCAACAAGATACTAGCAAATCGTATCCAACAACATATAAAAAAGATTATATGTCATGACCAGGCAGGCTTTATTACAGGGATGAGAGGTTGGTTCGACATATGTAAAACCATAAATGTAATACACCATATTAACAGAAAGAAAGATAAAAACCATATGATCATATCAATTGATGCATAAAAAGCATTTGATGAGATACAACATCCCTTCATGATTAAGAATCTCAGCAAAGTTGGCATATAAGGGTCATCCCTCAACACAATAAAAGCTATCTATGAAAAACCCATAGTTAACATCATCCTGAGGGTGCCCACTTTCTCCACTCCTTTTCAATGTAGTACTGGTAGTCCTGGCCAACTCAATCAGAAAAGAGAATAAAATAAAAGGCATTCAAATAGGAAAAGAAGTGGTGAAATGATCTCTAATTGTAGATGACCTGATTATATACATAGAAGACCCCATGGTATCCATGAAAAGATTTCTGGAAGTAAGAAATGGATGCAGATGGGTCCAGTAGTTGGTGTAATGACTGTCGCTGAATTCTCATGTTGTCTAGTGAGGTTCAAGTCCCGAACCCGGTGGCTTAAACTCACGCTGGGCGCATGTTCATGCATACCCAAGGACCCAAGAGAAGAATGGAGGAGAAGGGATTGCCGTGTGGCCACACCGTGAGGGGTGATTTCTCGCTTTCTGTCTCTGGGGAGCACACGTGCCCTATGGGAAAAACCTCTCAAAAAAAAAAAAAAAAAAAAAGGCAAAGAGGCAAATAAAAAAGAAATTAATACAGTAAAGTTGCAGGATACAAAATCAACATACAGAAATCTATAGCATTTCTACATACGAACAGCAGGCAGACTGAGATTGAACTGAAAAAATTAATTCCATTTACCATAGTTAGAAAAAGTATAAGACATGTAGGAATAAATCTAACCAAAGACCTTCACAAGGAAAACCATGAGAAGCTAAAAAAAGAAATGGAAAATGACACAAAAAGAGGAAGGACATCCCATGTTCCTGGATTGGAAGAATATAATCCAAAAGACAGTTCTACCCAAATTAATCTACATATTTAAAAGGATCTTAGCCAAAGTGCCAGAGACATTCTTTGCAGACCTGGAATCATAAAAGACCTCGTATTGCCAAAGCACTCCTGCACAAGAAGAGTGGAGTGGGTGGCATCTTACTGCCTGACCCGAAAATATACTAAAAAGGTGTGATAATCAAAACAACATGATATTGGCACAGAAACAGACAGGTGAACTAATGGAACAGAATAGAGACTCCAGAAATAAACTCCCAAACATACAGGCAACTGATTTTTGACAAAGGGGAAATCCAATGGGGAAAGGAAAACCTCTTTAGCAAATGGTGCTGGAAAAACTGGATATCCACCTGCAGAAAGATGAATCTGAACCCCTACCTTTCACCATTGACAAAAAATCAACTCAAAGTGGATCAAAGATCTAAACCTAAGACCTCAAACTATAAAACTGCTGCTGGAAAACACTGGGGAAACTCTGAGAGACATTGGGGGTAGGTAAAGACTTCTTAAATGAGACCACGAAAGCACAGTCAATAATCCCAAAAACAGACAAGTGAGATTACATCAGATTAAGAAGTTTCTGCACTGCCAAGGACACAGTAATCAGTGTGAGGCTGTGGACACAGCCCTCAGAATGGGGAATTTTTTTTTTGAGAGTTTTTTTTTTTTCCCCCCGCTATAAGGCACATGTGCTCGCCAGAAAGACAGAAAGCGAGAAATCACCCCCCCAGGGGGCATGGCCACGCCGCAATCCCTTCTCCTCAATTCTCCTCTCGGGATCTTGGGCACGCACGCACACGCGCCCGACGTGAGTTTTAAGCCACCGGGTCCGGGATGCGAACCGCGGTCGACTACATGGGAGTCCAGCGACATAGCCATTACGCTAACTGCTGGTCCCAGAATGGGGAAATATTTTTGTAAACTATGCGTCAGATAAGGGATTGATAACCAGAATACACAGGGAACTCAAGCAGCCGTCCTATAAAAAGATGATTGACCCTATTAAAAGATGGGAGAACGAGTTGGAAAAAACCACTCTCTAAGGAGGACATACGAATAGCCAAAAGGCATATGAAAAAATACTCAACATCCATCATTGTAAGGGAGGTACAGATCAAAACCACAATGAGGTACCACCTAACCCCAGTCAGAATGATTAAGATTTTTTTTTTAAAAAAAAGATAAGTGCTGGTGGGGGTGTGGTGAATACACAAGGAACTCAAGCAGCTTTACCCCGCCAGAAAAGATGATCAACCCAATTAAAAAATGGAAGAATGAGTTGAAGAAAACACTCTCTAAGGAAGACATATGAATAGCCAAAAAGCACATGAAAAAATGCTCAACATTCGTCATTATAAGGGAGATGCTGATCCAAACCACAATGAGATACCACCTAACCCCAGTCAGAATGACTAAGATTAAAAAAAAAAGATAAGTGTTGGTGGGGGATTGGTGAAAGGAGAACTCTCCTACACTGCTGGTGGTAATGTAAATTGGTCCAACCACTATGGAGAACAATATGGAGATTGCTTAAAGATCTACAAATAGAACTACCGTAAGATCCAGCAATCCCACTCCTTGGTATCTACCCAAAAGACAGAAGAATTCTTAGTTGGAAAAGTGCTTGCACATCGATGTTTATTGCAGCATTATTCACAATTGCTAAGACATGGAACCAACCCAAATGTTCATGAACAGATGGATTGAAAAAGTATGGCACATACACTCTATGGAATACTACTCAGCCATAAAAAAACAAGACCCTGGCTTTTGACAGAAAGTGGATGAATATGGAAGATTTATTGCTGAGCGAAGCAAGTCAGGCTATGAAGGAGAGACATTGTCTGTCTCCACTTAATATATACTGACTGTCTGCACTCTATAGCCGAAACTGAATGTCTAGAAGATATAGACACATAGAAAAATCGTTATATATACCAGATACAGTGTGGGAAGAGGGGGAGTGAAGAAGCAGAGTCTAAGGAAGGTCATTAAAGAGAAATATAGAGAGGCAAGGCATTTATGGGACAAAGAAATGGGTTATTGTCTGTTGAGGATAATGTGAATAATATTCTCAACTGGATTGATAAGAGATGTATACATGTTGGAATATTCATTTTGCAAGCTAAGCAAATATGTGACTGAATGTATAAAAGAAATTTTAATAAAAAATAAATTAGCTAAATTTATTTATTAAGTAAATAAATCTTAAAAATAGGCACTGAAGTAGCAAGATGTAACATTAATATTAAAAATCCATAGACTCTTTAAAGACACACAGAAAAAGTTATAGGACACATTTGTAGAGAAAATTCAATATAAAATAGCAAGAAAAAATATAGATGCTTAGCAATTATTTTGTCACAACATCTATACAAAGAAAAGTTTAAAGTACTCCTGAAGAATAGACACACAAAGAGTCCTGAATAAATGGAAAGACATTCACTGTCTGATATGGTCTGAGTGTATCTCCTCCAAAGTCTTATGTTGAAATCCATATCTACAGGGTGACAATATTAGAAGTGGGGGCCATCTGGGAGGTGATTAAATGAGAATGGGTTTAGTGCCATTATAAGTGGTCCCACACAGCTATGTGCCCTTTTGACAGAACTGGAAGGTGCCATCTGTGAGAAAGAAACCATGACCAGACACCAAATCTGTTGGCACCTTGACCTTGGATTTCCCAGCTGCCAGAACTATAAGAATAAATTAATTCTCTTTATTTCTTCTATATAGGTAGATACAGAAATATAGATAGGTGTATCTATAAGCATAAAATATATTTCCTACTTCTGTCCATGAAGAGGACCTGGAAACAACAAAGCCTATGAAACAGACACCAAGTTATCAGTTTCTAAATGCCATTCTCCAAGAAAAAGATACATGGCTCCCTGGAGAAGTATTTTAAATACATGGCCATGGAGGAAAAACAATAGAAGATAAACTTGAATATCTTTTTGGTGCCAGATATAAAGAAAGTATACAAAAAAGAATAGGCACATATAGAAAGACCACAGAACCAAGTGAAAGGAGCTCCCAGTGGCCAAAGTTAGAACACCTCAAGGAACAAAATAAATAAGGATATAATTTGATTACAATTCATGATATAATGTAAATATTCTTCTTCTATATTTTTTTTAGAGGTTTTTGCTATAGGACGCGTGCACTCGCCAGACAGACAGAGAGAGACAGAAAGCGAGAAATCACACCGCAGGGGGGATGGCCACGCCGCAATCCCTTCTCCATTCTTCTCTCGGGATCTTGGGCACACATGCACACACGCCCGGCGTGAGTTTAATCCACCAGGTCCGGGACGCGAACCGTGGTCAACTACATAGGAGTCCAGCGACATAGCCATTATGCTGGTCCCACAAATATTCTTGAGCCCATATTGGTATAAATAAAGTGACCGAATAAAGAGATGTGGGAGGAGAAAGACAGCTAATCCGTATACAAGAAATTCCAATTAACAAAGGAATAGTAGGGAGGAAGAAAATAGAAAATCACCGTGAGGTCGTATTTTTTCTAGGCAAGATCCTTAGATGGATTCCAAACAAAGGTGGGTCAAATCTAAGAAGAAACAAGATAATGTCATAGTCTAAAAGTATTTGCCACACCATAATTATTACTAACAGGGACCAGCAGATGGCATATTGGTTACATCAATGGATGCCCTCATAGTCAACCACAGTTCGAGTCCCGGACCCAGTGACTTAAAACTCACACCAGGGGGACCCAGCAGTTAGCGTAATGGCTATGTCGCTGGACTCCCACGTAGTCGACCGCGGTTCGCGTCTCAGACCCGGTGGCTTACAACTCACGCCGGGCGCGTGTGCGTGCGTGCCCAAGATCCCGAGAGGAGAATGGAGGAGAAGGGATTGCGGCGTGACCATCCCCCCTGGGGGGTGATTTCTCGCTTTCTGTCTCTATGTCTCTCTCTGTCTGTCTGGCGAGCGCACGCGCCCTATAGCGAAAAACCTCTCAAAAAAAAAAAAAAAAAAAAAAAAACTCACACCAGGTTGTGTGCATGCTTGCCCAAGATCCCAAGAGGAGAACAGAGGAGAAGGGATTGCGGTGTGGCCATCACCCCTGAGAGATGAATTCTAACTTTCTGTCTCTCTGGCGAGCACACGTGACCTACAGCAAAAGTCACTCTCTTAAAAATGAAAAATTATTACTAACAAAGGGGTAAACAGTATCATTACACTGGGGCGATATGGTTGCCACCACTTTAACCGGGTGACCAAGGTGAACATCACCAGTAATACAACATACAAACATCAATCGTGTGGTCCTTGATGTGACGTGCAGAGAAGGAAAGAAAATAGCTTTTGCAAAAATGTGGCATGAGCCCTCAAGGTAAAGCCCAATAATATGTATGCCTTGTCATCCGGGAAAAAACCAGGAGGACCCTGAATGGCCTAACCATTGGTTCTCCCCCCTGTTGTGTTTCAATTGAACAGGGTCCCCTAGCCAAAGCACCCTCCTTATCACGTGTACCAGACTCAGTGCCTGCTTACCACTGAGTAGCAGGTTTGAGTTCCCCATCAGCCTGCAAAATTATTCAAACACTTCACTCATCCTCGTGACTCAAGTATCACTTTATCTTCCTGTTACTACAAAGACTACCCTACCCCCACCCCCCAAAAAAACCACTGCTTGTTCACCATCTTCCAGAATGTGCCACTGTGTGGCTCAGCCTGACCTATGGTGTCCTCTTCTATCAGGCTTTGAGTATGTTACAAATAAATTGCTCTGGGGAACCGGCAGGTGGCGTGGTGGTTATGGTGCTGGACACTCCCACATGCCCGACGATGGTTTGAGTCCTTGACCTGGTGGCTTGCTTTCTCACTTCCTCTCTCTCTCTCTTCCTCTCTCTGGTCAAATTAAAATGAATAAATGAATAAATAAAATCAATAAATAATTTTTTAAAAAGTAAAAAATTGCTGTGGATTTCATCCATCCTGTGCTGGGTGTCATCCATGGGCTCGGTCACTCTCATAACACTAGAACAGGAATCTCTCTCTCACCAATGGTGAGAAGAGAAGTAGAGTAAATTAGGTAATCTTGCCACAAATGCATAACTTCATCCTAATCATAAGAAAATGTCAAACAAAACCAAACTGAGAGACATTCTACAAAATACCTGGCCTGTATCTTCGAAAGTATCAGCATTATGAAACACCAGTACAGATTGAGGAACTGTCCACCTGCAGGAGACTAAAGAGAAATGAGGACCAAATGCAATGAAGTAGCTGGGATGTGATCCTAGAACACAAGAAGGACATCAAGGGAATAACTGATGAAATTCAAATTCAGTGTGGGGACCAGCAGATGGCGTAATGGGCACGAGGCTGGACTCCCACATAGTCCACTGCCATTTGATTCCGGGAATGGCAGCTTCAAACTCACTCTGGGCACACGCGCGTGTGTGCTCCAGATCCCGAGAGGAGAATGGAGGGATTGCAGCTTGACCATCCCCAGAGATTGGGGGGAGGGGGTTTTAGTTGTGATTGGTCACTCTGTCTCCCCGTCTCTCCAGCAAGCACATGCACCCTATAGCAAAATCTCTGTTAAAAAAAAAATGTAATAAATATGGGACCAGCAGTGGGCAGAATGGATATGTCGCTGGACTCGCACATAGTCGACTACAGTTCAAGTCCCAAAACCGGTGGCTTAAACTCACGCCGTGCGCGCTTGCTTGGGTGCCCAAGATGCCGAGAGGAGGATGGAGAAGGGATTGCGGTGTGGCCATACACTGGAGGGTGATTTTTTGCTTTCTGTCTCTGTCTCTCTCTTTCTAGTGAGCGCACGTGCCAGAGAGCAAAAAACAAAAAACAAACAAAAAAAGGTATCAACATTAGGAAAAATCTGGGGGAAGGCTCTCTACAAGCTTTTCACACCTTCTCTATAAGCCTAAAATTATGTCAAAATAAAGAATAAAAAAGAAAAGACCCATGGCTGAAAGAATGGTTACCTATAAACCACACCATTTAACAATAGCTTAGGTAGTGGAAACAGAGAAGGGTGGAGAGAAAGATGGAGAGACACTCATAGCACACCATTCGTTATAATTACGGTTTCAAAATACTTTAGCGAGCCCAAGTCTAAGAACTAAAACCCAGCCATATTCAAATATAAGTGAAAAGCATTTTTAAGCATCAAAGACATGAAATACAATAGAAAGGGAAATACCTACACAATTCAGTAGTTACAGTAGGAAGCCTGGCAGACCAAAAGTCACCACACACCAAACCAAGCTGCAAAAAAAGAAATACAACTTTTTTTACTCTGGGTTGACATTTTTCTTAAGAAATTATTTTCTTATTTATTTATTTTACTTTGACCAGGAAGAGACAGAGTGAGAGAGAGAGACAGAAAGTGAGAAAATAAGCCACCAAGTCCGGGACTTGAACCGCGCAGTCAGCCATGTGGGAATCCAGCGCTCTTAACCACCACACCACCTACTGGCCCCAAGAAACACGACTTTCTGAAGAGAAAGTGCTTGAGGAATTTCGCAGAGAGCGCGTGAGGTGATTAGTCATAAAACCGAAGCGGTCGGGATATGCGCGTGAGCGTCAGGGCCCTGCACGAAGGCAGCGCGGAGACCAACCCGTGAGCCATTCAGCTGGTTTGCCTTTCCTATTAATCCCTAAGCCTCTACCCTAGATAAATTGGGTCCACATTCATCTAACTTCAAGAAAAGAGATTGTTGTGATTTACCTCCTCGGAAGAAGATTCGGTGAAATCTCAGGGGCCGTCCAGGACCTCAGCGCCGGGAGCCGCTTACTTCACCTCAGGAGAGCGTCACCCGCAATACCCCGTATGGGCGGCGACCCGCGCATTTTAACGGTTTCCTCTCAAAGAGAAAAGTCGCAGGAAGAGGCCGTCGATTGGCTCAACTTGGGTCAGGTGATGACACCCCTGGTCCAATCAGATCCCTACAAGGAGGCGGGGGACAGAGCCCCCGTGCGCTCCCAGCCAGAGGATACTAACTATCTTTCGGCCCACTCTGCCCACTCAGCTCTTCCGAGTGAGAAGCGAAGCGTGGTATCTGTGCGTGGGCTTGGGCACTGCCTGGCCAGGCTTTCTTCAGGCCAGGTCTCAAGTCCAGACAACTAACGTCCAAATTTAGTGGACATGTAATGGGGGACCTTGACTCAAAAATGAGTGGTCACTTGACGACAAAAGGCTGTCAGACATTGGTGTCCCTGGTGCTCTGATGTATTAAAGAAGGAACCCAGTTCTCAGTGAAGACTGGAAGAAAATGTTCTGACAAGGGCAGCCCAAAGGGGAAAACTTCTCCCATCTCAGAAGGCAGGGAGAGCTGACTCACCCCACACTCCTGATTCCACTTGTTCCCTGTGTGTGTCTTTTGCTTTCCACGGTGTTTACCACCGTTTGGAATACAATGTATCTTACTCATGCTTTTTTTTCTCTTTTCGGTTGCCTGTCTCCTGTGGTGGAAAAAGACACGTTCCAGGAAGACAAGAATCGTTGTCTATTGCTCAGTAACATACCCTTCCTGCTCATAGCAGTACCTGGTTACACAGATACTTGAGTGCACTTGTTGACTAAATAAATTTTTTCTTCAGTCACACTAGCCTCTTTTTTGTTTCTCTAACACTAACTCGCCAAGCACACTCCAGTGACTTTGTGAGTTTTCCTGTAACAGCCTGTACCCAGAGAGCCCGATGATCACCTTCCTTCCTTAATTCGCATCTCTGGTTACCTTACTGGGTGTACTTCACTTTTCTTCATTGCGATTAGCCTATGACTGTGGTGTTTTTCTCCTCGTTTTACTGGTTATTTTTCTTTTTTCTAATGGTCCTTTTATGGAAATGCGTTGAAAATGCACTTTTTAAACGTTTCTTGTACTGCAATTCTCCTTAAAAATAAGAAATAGACCAACAGTGATTGTTTCAATTTTTGGTAGTGCCGTGTAATCTTTCAATCTCAATGTCTTGAGATTGAAAACTTGACTTTACCATGTAGTAGCTACAGGACCTTAGCAGGGCCAACGGGAAAAAGGGTGAGCTCAATTAACCTTAGCAGAGTTAAATTGAGCAAGAGACGGGTTCTAGACAGGGCAGCATTCCTGACGGAAGTCAGTTCCCCATGTTCACCACACACTACATGAGCAACTTGGCAGTAGCAAGTGATGTGCAAAACCATCCTGAGTTGGCTGCAGTTGACATTTGCCTAATTTGGTCATGGTCTGATCAGCTAGTAGCCTGTGATTGGCCAAAGCTTGGCACTGCTGCTGTGATTGGCTGCACCTCAGTTGCTTGGTTACCACGGGATAGGCTTAGGTTAGATTCTTGTTTGCAGTCAAGGAAGGTTCCAGTCCAGTTATAGGGAGACTGTTTTGGGCCAATTGTATCGCTCAACTCTGCAGGCCTGCTTAGTCTGATTCATTTCAGTTTAACAGTAGCTACATGACCTTGGCCAGGTCAATTCTTCCAAGCTTTCATTACCCATCTTTAAAATGGGGGTAATAGTATATTGACTCTCATAAGGCTGTCGATGGAGTTTCATTCAGGTAATACATATTTGTGTAAAGTGTACCAGGGTATTTGACAGTGTAGACGAATGGATGATTGTAATCATTATCATTGTCACCGGCTGTAAGTTTTCAGAACTCAGGGTCAGGTGGGGGAGTTCCTTCCAGTCTGTTTCTTGAAGATATTTTTGTGATTTCCAAGAAGTCCTCTTAAACCACATGTGCTTCCATCAAAAGGAATGAGAAGCCTTCTCATTGCTATAGTTTTCAGAAGAATTTTAAAAGCAATGTAAATCTTTAACTCACAACAAATGCAGTATCAGATTTTGTCTTTTTTATTTTTATTTTTTCTGTACAGTGTGTGGGCACACCAGCGAGAGAGAGAGCGAGCAAGAAAGTGTCCTCCCAGGAAGGATGACCACGTCACAATTCTTTCTCCTTCATTCTCGTCTTGGGATTTTGAACATGTAGGCACATGTGCCTGGTGTGATTTTCAAGCCAGAGTCTGGGACTCAAATCTCTGTCGGCCATGTGGGATGGAGGCGCCTTAAGCACTGTGCCACCTGGTTGGCCCTTGAAATCAATATCACTTTCTAGATAGTTGCTGGACAGTTGAAGTGCTTAGGGTATGCAGAAAATTTTCTTAAGAATAATGGGAAGGGGGGACCAGCAGTTAGCGTAATGGCTATGTCGCTAGACTCCCATGTAGTTGACCGTGGTTCACGTCCCAGACCCCGTGGCTTAAACTCACACTGGTCGCATGTGTGTGCGTGCCCAAGATCCCGAGAGGAGAATGGAGGAGAAGGGATTGCGGCGTGGCCATCCCCCCGGGAGGTGATTTCTCGCTTTCTGTCTCTCTGTCTCTCTCTGTCTGTCTGGTGAGCGCACGCGCCCTATAGCAAAAACCTCTAAAAAAGAAAAAGGAATAATGGGAAGGGGTCATTAGAAAGCCTGTTCTCCCTCCCTTAAAGAATAGGACATTAGTCCAACCTAATGTCAGGTATTGCCCAGATAACCTGAACAGAAAACAATTGTGAAGGATCAGATGAGTCCCACTTGAGGTAAGGGGAATCAGGCAGGATAGGACCAGAGAGGGTTTAACAGCTATCTCTAGGTGGAGCATTGCTTGGTGTGGATCAGAACAGCACAGACTTTTTAAAAGTAGCAATTAAGGTGAAGTTTTTCTTTTTCTTTCATAAATTCAGCCTTAAAAACAACCCACTGATGTTTTTCTTTTAATTTGTAAAGGATGCAGTTTCTGCCCTCTTGCTTACTTTATATGTGCTTTAAATATACTTTTTCTGTACCTTGGTGCTACAAATATCACCAAATCTATGGAAAATATTCAGCCAACTATTTTATTGGAAACCTGGTTATCATTAAAAAATGCTGTCACTTTGGTCAGAATTACTTTTGGATGAAAAAGTCTAATGTTATTTTTCATTTTCAAAAAGTATATGAATGTCTCTATGACATCTTCCTAAGATTAGTAAGTACATACTGCAGAAAGCAAGACAGAAACCTAGATAGTGGAAACACACTTTCCTGCCTCAAAATGCTGTCTCAGCATATATACAATTTCAATAAGTGATAACAAAGCTGTTTCTTCCCTGGAGGAACACATCGTAGATTAAGGATGATGAGATGTCCATTTTTCTTCAGTTAAAAACTACCTTAAACTTTTGATTTTGAGATCATTTTGGATTCCCATGTTACCCTAAGAATTAATACACTTAGAGGCAATGCACGCTTTTCCAATTTCCTACAGTGCTATCATGTTGCAAAATTATAGTAATAATATAATATCAGAAGCAGGATATTGACAGCAGTATTACCCATCGATCTCAGATTTTCCCAGCTTTACTCGAGTATGTGTGTATGTGTATGCGTGCATTTAATCGTAGGTAGTTTTATTGTATGTTGAGGTCCTGTACTCAACACAGCAGATGAGATACTAAACAGGTCCATCACCAAAATGATTCCTCAAATGTTTATAATCACACTCACCTCTCTCCCTAGAGATGTCTCCATCCCCAGCCCCTCACCACTGCTAAAGTGTCTCCATTCCTAAGAATATGGTCATATCGAAAGCATTATATAAATGGAGTCATATGGTATGTGACTCCGGGATTTTTTTTTCATTCAACGTGATTCTATGGAGAGCCAAATTTTTGTATGAAAAGTGTTTGTTCTTATTATATTATTTAGTGATATTCCATGGTATGGAATAGAAGGTACCACAGTTTGTCTAGCCATTCATCCATTCAGGGACGTAGGTTGAGTCCAGGTTTTAGCTATTACAAATAAAGTTTCACCCAACAATCATGAACAAGTTCCTGTGTGAAAATGAGCTTTCAATTCTTTTTGTCTAAATGCCCACATGTGAGGCTTATGGCTCATGTATTAAGTTCCTGTTTAATTTTTTATAAATTGCTATACTGCTTTTCAAAGTGGCTAAAATATTTTACATTCCAACCCACAATGAATAAGTGAATAAGTGATCTAGTTTCCTTGCACTTTGCCAGCACTTGGTGTTTTCACTGTTTTTTTTTATTTTTTTAAGATTTTTTTCTTTTTTTTACCCCCATAGGGCACATGTGCTTACCAGAGAGAGACAGAGAGTGAAAATGAGAAATCATCCCCCAGTGAGATGCAATCCTTTCTTCTCCATTTTCTCAGGATTTTGGGCATGCACACACAACACACTCTCGTGTTTTTCAGGCAACCGCAGAGTTGGCCATTTAGGATCCAGTGCCATAACCACCATGGCAACTGCTGGCCCCTTCACTAATTTTTATTTTAGGTGTTCTAATATGTGTGCAATGATATCTTGCTAGGTTACTGATTTCCATTTCTCTGATGTCTAATGATGTAGCACGTATTTGACATCTATACATCCTCTGGTGACATTTTTGCCCTTTTCCTGCTTGGATTCTTTATGATCATTTTGAAAGTTATTTTTATTTTCTAGAATCTAATATTTTGTTGAATAAGTGATTTGTAAATTTTTCCCAGTCCATACCTTGTATTTTTATCTCTTTCATGGCATCTTTCACAGAGCAAAATTTTTAACTTCGATCAAGTCCCATGTATTCATTTTTTTCTTCTTTCTTAGATTTTGGTTTTGATGTTGAGCTAGATCACTTTCTTAAAGGGCTGACTTAAGTCAACTATTTAATAATTTAATGATTTGGTCTCTATAGAAGTTTTCTTGCTGTTTCTAAAGATTTTTCCCTCTTTAAATTCTCATATAAGTTTTGCTTGAGTGTGTGTAACTCAACATTAAGATTGATATTTCTTAAGGTACATTTTAAGTTGAAGTGAAGTTCTGTTTTGGACAACAAAATATCCCCAGGATTGACTGACTCTTCTCACAACTTTGCCACATAGATGATGAGTTTGTTCTTGCAGCTGTCCATGAGTAGTTCATCTGGTTTTGGGGTTTTAGCTAAAGTTCTCATTGTGAAATTGTTCTATAGTTAATTCATTGTGCAAAAGATATGAAATATTAGCTTTGCTTTTTTGGTACTTTGAATTGTTCATTCATCTTTCTTTTAAAGTACCTTTTCTATACAGATTAAAGGAATTTTGATTTCTTATCCTTTTTGTGAATCAATAATGTGATCTAAATAAATGTAATAATTAATTTTGCTTTTTTGTGGCTGGTTTTAGTTCAAAGTTGTCAATCTATATGAAGTCTTTCAGGAGTGACCCACGTGCTTTGGGTTAAGCTACACTTCAGCTTATCCATAAACACTTCACAGTATGCTTATCTTGTTATGACTTATCTCCTCTAGTGTATAAATTTATGTTAATTATAAATTTGAATTTATGGAAACATTTGAGGAGAGTGACAGTTTGTATGCTTCATGGCCCAATTTAATTAAGCTCTTTATTCTTTTTATTTTTTTCCCTGTTCTTAATTTACTACAAAACCCTCCTTTGGTCTTTAATTTCATGGAGGTGGAATGTTTTGTAATTGGAAAATGAAGTCTGTTTCTTCCAATTTCTTAAGCTAAAGTTTGACCTAACATTTTTTATGTAAATATTTGTGCCTTCTTTAACATAGTTCTAGAGTTTGCTGAAGATAGCAGTATACAGGGCTGAATTAGCAAGAGATGGTGATCCATTAGGAATTATTGATTATAGAACAGGCTCTTCTAGAAGAATCTGAAGCACCACTAAATCCTTCAGGTTTTAAGCTGTTACTGGTAGTGCTTGGGTGAATAATTGTTCATTTAATTATTTAAGTTTATGGCTAAGCATAGCTGGGTATCTAATCTCAGTTGGGATACTAGGTATTGTGTACTTAGAATACATTAAGGTCACTTTCATAGTTTAATTTTAACTATAGTGTTTTATGACTTAGTTAAAATTTAACTTTATTTGTGCATAAACTTAAACACCCATTAAATCTGGCTTTATTAATTTGTGTTATTTGATTTATTGCTTAATTTCGATCACTGTTTCTCATGGAGATGTAGCTAATGAGTTCATTATGAACAGCTAATTAGTAGGTTTGATGTCTGCTCCTTTTGATCTTTTGTTGATCTAAAGGGAATACTCACTGGACTTCAGATATGTTAATATAAAATTTTTACTAAGAATTAATAAAAAGACCAGAACCAAACCTGTGTGTTTATTGGAGTTATATGACTTATCTAGGCATTTTCAGTACCTTGCTTTGTGGATTAAACTACATTAAGTTGCACTTAGAAGATATCCACTTCACAGAAAATTGCTGCATTTAAGTGCTATGTTAGTATTGGGGCCTTTTTATTAATCTTTTATGGTATTATTTTGTTTTGATTATTGTGTACAACACAATAAAAAAAAAAACACTGTGTGCTATAGAGATGTACAATGATCTAATTTAAATAACATGGCAAAAATTTTTATGAAAGAAACATAAACACTTTCAACCCAAGAAGCCTAAAATAATGGATTTTTTGGATTTTGAAAAGTGTTTTAATTTGGAGTTGAGCTAAAACTTAGTTCTGGATCAATTTATAATCATAGTCAATGATATATAGATTTACATATATTAATATATGAATCTTAGCTAATAATACATATAATATTTATTTTGGGGGGTTTGGTAAGAACAGAATAAATACTAGAATAGCTTGAGATGGGAATAAAGTGTTTTGTGGAGTTAATCACTAGTAGTAGAATGAATGTGTGTACATGTACATGTATGTATACTTATCTCATTTTCAGTCTGTCCATTGATCATGCATGAATTAACATCATATGATTTAAATATGAAGAAGGGCATTTGAGCGTATCATTTTAAAAGTGTAAAAAAAATTAAATTAAAATTTTTTTAATTGTGAAGAAGGAACATTTAACTTACACTCAGCTACAATACACTTGATTGCATCAAGGCCTTGATGACCATGTTAGATCACAGCATTCCTTAAATCTAAAACAATACCAAATACATGACACCATTGTTACATGTGATCATGGGCTGATTAGTCATTAGTCCATGGAGATGTCTCATTTAAGGGGAATGAGTGGGTTATGTTAGGCTTATGGCCCTGAAGTATGAGCTAGATGCCAAGTATAGTTTTATCCTAGGAAAATCCCAAGATGTATAGGCCAGGAACAACAAGAAGGACATTTACCAAGTGAGTTGCTCATTTCTCAAAGCTTGGCAGAAAAGAAGTTCTATTGGAGGTGATAACTGCATTGTCAAGAATTGACTTGGTAAAGATGCTGTGTACGATTAGTAACTCTATGTCCTATGTATGATAAAGACTTTAGTGTATTAGACAATATTTGGCTCACTAGTCTAGTTATTTGAGCTTATACATAATGTTATGTACTGTAAATAGCATGCTTGGATGTATGGGGATTAGATTTAATGTAAAATAAAGCATTCATGTACTATTACTATATCCAACCAAGCATATATAGTACTATTACATTTTTAATGAAGAGAAATCATGCAATGTCCAATGCATATAGAGTAGTTGGATTTAATATTATTTTTCTCAACACTGATTTAGTACTGAAGTATAATTAATTTATTTCAAATGAAAGTATCAGGGAATAGTTCAAGTAAAATTTCAGGTTTCTGTGCTGATAACCTATTCATGCTGGTTTAGGATTAATTATCAGTGGTAACGAAGGTTGTGTAATTATAACAAATTTTGGAAAATTTGTTTTAGGATCAATAGTGTTTTTCATTTATTTAAGGGGAAGGTTGTTGGTGCTTGGGTATATTACAACAAGAGTTACTGTAGAATACCCTGACATTTGAGGTCCCAGTATTGTTATTTGGGGAGTTTTCTTACTAAGTTTATTATACAAATAATAGATTATGATGAGGTGGAGATTATTACTGTCTTTTAAAATTTAGAGTATTGGGGGATCGGCAGGTGGTGTGGTGGTTAAGGGTGCTGGATTCTCACATGGCCGACTGTAGTTTGAACCCCAGACATAGCGGCTTTCTCTCTCTCTCTCTCTCTCTCTCTCTGGTCAAATTAAAATAAATAAAGAAAAAGTTTAGAGTACTGAGCAATATTGGGGGGGAAGATATGGTCATTTCTAGTAATTAAGAAAGTTATTGACTTTTTTATATTAACTTTTTAAACTGCAACCTTAATATAGTGTCCCCACTTAATATATACCGAGTGTCTGCACTCTAAAATATATATATATATATATATATGTATATATATATATATTTGAAGCCATACTGCTTCTATTGTTATAGAGTTATAAAATTATACAAAATTATAAGACATATTTTGAGCATTATCTTTAAAATTCAGTATTTTGAAATTTTGAAAGTTGTAAACTATCAAGAATTATGGAGTATGAGCTAAAATTTTTTGTTATGTAAAGTAAATGTTTGTAGAAAAATGTAAAAATAAATAAATGAAAGAAAAAATATAGTTACTTTTAATTTCAGGGGGTGTTTTTTAATATTGATTCTTCCATATTTTCTATATAGACAGTTATTCTATCTATGAGCAAAAACAGTTTTCTTTTTTCTCCTCAATCTCTGCACTTTTTATGCCCTTTCTTGTGTTATTACAGTAGTTTGGTCTTCCAATACAATGCTAAAAAGGAGTGCTCAGAGGAAATTTTTTGCCTTGTTCCTCAGCAGAAAAGCTTATAATTTCTCACCATTAGGTCTAAATGGTAGCTCTGGTTTTTCACAGGGTTTCTTTATCAGGCTGAGAAAGTTCCCCTCTATTCCAAGTTGGCTAAAAGTTTTTACCATGAGTTGGTGTTGGGTTTTATCAAATGCTTCTTCTGTGTCTATTGATAGATGATATTGATATTTTTCTGCTTTAGCCTCTTGATGTGATGATAGATCAAATAATCAGTTTTCTAGTGGCAAACCAGCTGTGCATACCTGGGATAATTCTCACTTGTATCTTATGTATGTTTTATTTTTTTTTTTGAGAGGTTTTTGCTATAGGGCACGTGTGCTCGCCAGAAAGACAAAGAGAGACAGAGAGACAGAAAGCAAGAAATCAGCCCCCAACGAGGATGGCCACACCGCAATCCCTTCTCCTCTTGGGAACTTGGGCATGCACGCACACGTGCCTGGCATGAGTTTAAGCCACTGGGTCCAAGACTCAAACCGCGGTCAACTACATGGGAGTCCAGTGACATAGCCATTACACCAACTGCTGGTCCCTGTATATTTGATTTTATCCATCACTAGATTTAGTCTGCTGATATATTGTTGAGATATTGTTCAGTGTTTCTGCCTCTCTGTTCATGAGAGATATTGGACTGTATTCTTGTAACACCTTTCCTGTTTTTGATATTAGAGGAAAGTTGGCCTCATAGAATGAGTTAGGAAGTAATCCCTCTGCTTCTAAATTCTGGAAGAGATAGTAGAGAATTAGTACAATTTCTTCCTTAACTGTTTGGTAGAATTCATCACTAAACCTATCTGGGTCTAGTGCTTACTGTTCTGAAAGGTTATTAATTATTGATTAAATTTCTTAAATAATGATAGTCCTAATCATATTTTCTATTTCTTCTTGTGTGAATTTGATAGATTGTGTCTCACATGTAACAGGTTTATTTCATCTAGATTATCAAATTTGTATACATAGAGTTGTTCATAGTATTCTTTGATTAGTCTTTTTTATTTTTATTTTTGTTATTTTTCATACATTCAATAAGTACAATGTATATTAGTTCAGTTAAAGATATTACCATACACATTATCATCAACAGATAATTTTCCATTTTTGTGATTATCTTTTTAATGTTGATAGGATCTGTGGTGATGCTTCCCCTGTTTTATGTATGCTGTAAGCAACTAGTGTATTCTCTCTTTTTCTTAATTTTATTGATGTTTTCAAACAATCAACTTTTTGTTCTAATGATTTTCTCTATTTACTCCCTGTTTTTTTATTTCACTAATTTCTTCTGTAATGTTTTATTATTTCTTTTCTTCTATTTACTTTGTGTTTGCTCTCCACTGTCTAGGTTTCTTTGGGTAGAGGTTTTTGTCTTAGGGTACATGCACTGACTAGAAAGAGAGAGACAGAGACAGAGAGAGGGAAAATGACAAATCACCTTCTAGTGGAGGTGGCCAAGCTGCAATCCTTTCTCCTCCATTCTCATCCCAGGATCTTGGGCACACATGCCATATGTACGCCCAGCATGTTTCAAGCCACCAGGGTCCAATACTCAAACCAGGATCGGCCATGTGGGAGTCCAGAGACATAACTGTATTCCATCTGCTGGCCCCATTGTCTAAATTTTTTCAAAGTTTATTTATTTATTTATTTTTAGATTTTTGTCATAGGGTGTGTGCACTCGCCAGAGAGAGACAGAGACAGTGAGAGGGGAAACTGAGAAGTCATCCCCTGTGGTGAATGGTCACACCACAATCTGTTCTCCATTATCCTCCTGGGATTTTGGGTATGCACACACACACCTGGCATAATTTTCAAGTCACCAGGTTCCAGGACTTGAACTGTAGTCAGCATGTGGGGGTTCAGCGCCTTAATCACTCCACCACATGCTGGCCCCTAAGGTAGTATTTTTGATGATTTAAGACCTTTCTTATTTTCTAATGCATACTTTCAATGTTATTAATTTCCTTCTGGGTACTGCTTTTTGCTACATTACACACACTTTGATAAGCTATATTTTCAGTTTCATTTATTTCAAAATATTTTTATAAAATATATTTTATTATTATTATTTTACATTAAATGATTGCATATCATTATAACATATAAATTTCCCAGCATGAATATACTGTATATTAGTCCAGTCAAAGATATTACCATACACATTATCACCAACAAATTATTTTCCATTTTTGTGTTTCTTAAATGTTTTGCTTCTTTCTTTTTCCCTTTGATTCCCTCCCTCTCACCCTCCCCTATTTCCTATCCTCCTCCCACACTGTCTCCAGTTTCCACAGAAGCTCTCCATACCTTCCAGTCTTTCAGTTTCTGCCATAGAGTGCAGACATTCGGTATATATTGAATGGGAACATACAATGTCTCTCTTTCATAATCTGGCTTGCTTTGTTTAGCAGTAACTCTTCCATATTCGTCCACTTTCTACCAAATTTCAAGATATTATAAAAATTCTGGGACCAGCAGATGGCGTAGTGGCTACGTTGCTCGACTCTCATGTAGTGGACTGTGGTTCAAGTCCCGGACCCAGTGGCTTAAACTCATGCCAGGCACATGTGCATATGTGCCCAAGACCCCAAGAGGAGAATGGAGAAGGGATTGTGGCGTGGCCATCTCTCCGGAGGGCGATTTCTCACTTTCTGTCTCTCTGTCTCTCTCTGTCTTTCTGGCAAACACACGTGCCCTATAGCAAAAACCTCTCCAAATAAATAAATAATAAATTTTTAAAATATTTTAAAAATTCAAAATTTCTTCTTTGAACCAGGTACTAAATATAAGTTTATTACTGAAACTCAACTTATTTGAGATTTTCCAACTATTTTTCTTCTATTGATTTTTCTTTTAATTCTATTATGGACTGAGCATATACTGTGTGATTTATATAGTCTTTAAATTCTTGTTATGGTGTCTTTAATGGCCAAGAATGTTGTCTTCCTTGGTGGATATTCCATATGAGCTTGAGAAAAATATGTATTCTGCTATTATCGATTGAAATGCTCTATAAATATCAGTTACATCCAGTCGATTGATGGTGCTATTGAGTTCAACTATATTCTTGTTGATTTCCTGCTTACTGGATCTGTCCTTTAATGATCTAAGGATCTTGAAGTCTCCAATAATAATAGTGAATACATCTACTTCTCCTTGCAGCTCTATCAGTTTTTGCCTCGTGTATTTCATGGGGCTTTTTTATTGTTATGTATTATTGGAGAATTAGCATATGCTCTTGTCCTCCAACCATGTAATGTCCCAAGACAGCTCAAAATTCTGCAGTCTCCACCAGCCAGAGGGCCCTTACTACATAAAGTCCCTCAACCTTGGACTTCCAGAATTGAGAGTTGAATAAATCTTTATTCGTTGTAATTTTCCTATTCTTTGGTATTCAGTTATAGCAGCAGAAAAACAGAGTAAAACACTTCTGACTTTTGGTGTTTGCTGTTATTCAAAGGAAGAGCCACTATGAGGGGAATTCTGCTCAGAAAGAGTTCACAGCCTGGCTTCCATCACCAACTCTATTTTTTTTTTTCAGTTTTGTAGTTGAGATAAAATTTACATAACCTAAATTTCACCATTTAAACTTTTTTTTTTTTTTGGAGAGTTTTTTGCTATAGGGTGCGTGTGCTCGCCAGAGAGAAAGTGAGAAATCACCCCCAGGGGGTATGGTCACGCCGCAATCTCCTCCATTCCCCTCTTGGGATCTTGGACAGGTAGGCACACATGCCCAGCGTGAATTTAAGCCACCGGGTCCAGGACTCGAACCTTGGTCGACTTCATGGGAGTCCAGTGACATAGCCATTACACCAACTGCTTGACTCATTTAAACATTTTGAAAGTGTACAATTACACGTAGTTTTTGGTATTAATATACTAACAATGTTATACAATCACAACCTAAGTGTGTTATTTTATGGTTCAGAAAATGTTCTACCTTTGTGAATATTCCAAGTGAGCTTGAGAAGAATGAGTATTGTTCTATTGTTATATGAAGTGGTCACTAGATATCAGTTATATCCAGTTGCCCGATGGTGGTGTTAAGTTCTACCATGTCCTTAGTGATTTTTTGCCTATTGGATCTGTCCATTTCTGATAGAAAAGTGTAGAAGTCTCCAACTATAATAGTAGGTTTGTTATTCGATGGGAGATAGGAGCTACATTGTGTAAAATCCCCAGTTCTTTGAGTCTAGATCTCTAAGATTAGAGACCTGCCCTAAGATGCAGAGTGAAAAACCACAAGCATGTGTAAATTAGGAAAAGAGAAGTTTTTAATTGAAAAGTAAAAATTTTTCATAGAAAAGAAGCACACCCCATGCAAGAAAGGCATGCCAGTGGGCAGCTGCCAGAGAAGGCCATGAAGTTAGATGTTACTTTTATTGTGAGAGTTGGTAATGAACATATAGTGTGTGTGTGTGTGGGGGGGGGTAGTCTGTAACAGTATCCACTTCTTTTGTTTGAATTTCTGGACTTCCATCTGTGCTGGTGTGCTTTTTCTTCAGGTAAGGAATTTGAGGAATTTGAGTACCCCATTATGCATGCCCAGTGCAGACTTTAGAAGGTATGAACATCCATATTTAGATGATCTGCCCTATTAATTTATTGCCCCAGTGGTAATCAAGATGTCGACCAAATGTCCTGTTGAATTTTTGTGGGTTTATGTAAATGACTAGAAGGAAGTGTTTTTCCTTAAGAAAGCTTAGGTAATCAAAAGGAAAAATTAGGTCACCCTCCCCTTTCTTAGTGCCAGGAGCCAGGAAAGAGCGAGTCCTCACAGAGGGTCTGGTAGAAACTCCTGATAAGCTATGATTGATGAGGCAGATGTCTTTCTATTATCTCAGGACTGCCCACTCATATCTATCTGACTAGAACAGATTCATCTATTTCTCCTTGTAGTCTTAGGAGTTTTAGCCTCATGTATTTTGACGTTTTTCTCATTAAGCACATACACATTAAAGATTATTAAGTCTTCCTGAAGAAGTAACTCCTTTATAATTACTTAATGCCCATTTTTATCTCTGGTAACTTTACTTGCTCTAAAATCAGGTCTTTCTGAAATTAATATAACTACTTCAGCTTTCTTTTGATTATTATTTGCATGGCATATCTTTCTCCATTCCTTTACTTTTAAAAATTTTTTAAAAGATTTTTGCAGTAGGGCACATGTGCTCACTGGAGACAGGCAGAGACAATGAGGGGATGGCCACACTGCAACTCCTTCTCCTCCATTTGCTTCTTAGGATTTGGGCATGCACACACATGCACCTGATATGTTTTCCAAGCCACCAGGTACAGGACTTGAAATTCACACTTGGCCATGTAGGACCTAGCTGCCTTAACCACTATACCACCTGGCTGACTCAATAAATGGCTAATTTTTAAAGGTTTTTGCCATAGGGCACATGTTCTAGCCAGAGAGACAGAGATGGAAAATGAGAAATCACCTCCCTCCCCCCACTCCTGCCCTGCTCTGGAGTGAATGGCATGCTGCAATCCCTTCTCTTCCATTCTCCTCTCAAGATTTTACACATGCATGCACATGCACCCGGCATGGTTTTCAAATCACCAGGTCCCAGACTCGAACTGCAGTTGGTCATGTGGGGATCCAGTACCTTAACCACCAAATCCCCTGCTGGTTCTCCTTTACTTTTAATCTATGCATACCTTTATGCTTAAAGTTTACAAGAAACAACAGAATTGATTCTTGTTTTATGGTCCCCTCTAGCAATCTCTTTTAATTGATGTATTTAGATCATTGACATTTATAGTGAGTGTTGATATCGTTGGATTGCGACTGCCTTTTTATCCCTTGCTCTTTCCCACACATATTTGCCTTCCACACTTTTCTGAAGGTTGAATTTTTAATTGAACATTTTACATAATTCCATTTTGTCTCTTTTCTTAGAATATCAGTTATACTGGAACCAGCAAATGGCCTAATGGCTAGGTCGCTGGACTCCCATGTAGTCAACCATGGTTTGAGTCCCAGACCTGGCAACTTAAAACTCAATGCTGGGGGCCGGTGATTTCCAGGAGTGCCGCGTGGAGCGCTTGTGTTTGGGAGCTTTCAGCATGGCGGGTCTAGTTGTCCCGGCGGGGCCGCTCCTGTCGCTGAATCCGCAGGAAGATACCAAGTTTCAGAAGGAGGTCGCGCACGTTCGCCAGCGCATAACCAAGCAACGAGAACAAGGAAAACTTACTCCTGGAGTAATCTACGTGGGCCACCTACCTAGCGCACTTTATGAAACCCAGATCAAAGCATATTTCTCCCAATTTGGCACTATTACAAGATTTAGACTGTCCAGAAGTAAAAGGACTGGAAACAGCAGAGGCTATGCCTTTATAGAGTTTGAATCTGACGATGTTGCCAAGATCGTTGCTGAAACCATGAACAACTACCTGTTTGGTAACAGACTCCTGAAGTGTCATTTTGTACCACCTGAAAAAGTACATAAAGAACTTTTCAGAAACTGGAATACTCCATTTCAGCAGCCATCATACCCAGCAGTGAAACGATATAATAAGGATCGGACACCTCTGCAAAAGCAACAGATGGAGAAGCGTTTTAAGAGGAAAGAAAAATTACTCAGGAGTAGATTAGCTAAAAAAGGAATTGACTATAATTTTCCTTCCTTGATTATACAGAAAAAGGGGAAAAAGCTTTTAGACACTGATCTTCAGAAATCTACAAAAAGCCAGGTTTTACCTAAGAAGAAGAAAAAGGTTTCAAGCACCCCTAACACTCCTGAGAAGACTGTGGATAGCCAGGGCCCCACACCAGTTTGTACGCCAACATTTTTGGAGAAACGAAAATCTGAAGTGGCTGAAATGAATGATGATGATAAAGATAATGAAATCGTTTTCAAACAGCCTGTATCCAGTGTAAAGGAAGAAACACAAGAGACTCAAACACCTAAACGTTCAGGGAAAAAAAGACGAAGAAAAAGCAATCAATGATTCCGAATAGATTATGTACATTTCTTCTAAAAAATGTGATTTTGTTATCATAGCTGATTTTTAATATGTACCATGAGATGTAACTGTTGACAAGATTTTCAGAGGAAAATGCACTGTTCAAGTCAGTAAGGAAAGCAGTCCAGAATTTTAGCTGGTCTGTCCTTGCTGAAACAGGGCATATAGCAGCTGGCAGTGGCTGAATTCTCAACACTGCCTCTCTGTCCTCATCTCTTCCAGTTTTCTTTTCAGATTTTATATGTCTTCTTACTCTGCAAAAAGAAGGGTCACCGTTAATTGCAGGTATAACTACTGAATTGTAGCATTTTTTGGCACCACCAAATAAAGATCACCAGTCTTGCTTAACCATCAAAAAAAAAAAAAAAAAAAAACTCAATGCTGGGCATGTGTGCTTGGGTACCCAAGATCCCAAGAGGAGAATAGAAAAAAAGGGATTGCTGCATGTCCATACCCCCTGGGGGATGATTTCTTGCTTTCTGTCTCTCTGTCTCTCACTGTCTGTCTGGTGAATACATGTGCCCTATAGCAAAAATCTCTCTCTCTCTCTCTCTCTCTCTCTCTCTCTATATATATATATATATATATATATATATATATATATATATATATACTTTTTTTAAATTAGTAGCTGCCCTAGAGTTGAAAATATAGTTACAACTAATCCAAGTCAGTTTTCATTTTTCTTTTTTTTGGAGAGGTTTTTGCTATAGGGCACATGCGCTCGCCAGACAGACTCAGAGAGACAGAGAGACAGAAAGCGAGAAATCACCCCCCAGGGGGGATGGTCACGCCGCAATCCCTTCTCCTCCATTCTCCTCTCGGGATCTTGGGCACGCACGCACACGCGCCCAGCGTGAGTTTAAGCCACCGGGTCCGGGACTCGAACCACGGTCGACTACGTGGGAGTCCAGCGACATAGCCATTACGCTAACTGCTGGTCCCCCAAGTCAATTTTCAAACAACAGTATACTGCTTCACAAGTATTTTAAATACCTTAACAGCTATGGACTGATTTGTGTTCTCTCCAAATTCATATGTGAAAGCCTACATCCCCATTTTGATTATCCTTGGAGATGGAACCATTTGGAGATAATTAAGTTTAGATGAGGTCATGAGGTGGGCCTTCATGATAGGATTATTGCCCATACAAGGAGAAACACTAGACAGATTGATTTCTTTCTTTATACCATGTGAAGACATGATGAGAAGGTGGTTGTCTACAAACCAGGAATAGAGCCTTCCCTGGAAACCAACAATTCTGACACCCTGATCTCAGACTTCCAGCCTCCAGAACTGTAAAACAATAATTTTCTAAGTCACCCAAACTGTAGTACTTTGCTATGGCAGTCTCAGGTGACTAAAACAGATTTTGACATGGAAAAGTGAGATTATGCTGTAACAAATCCTTTAACAGTTAAAGCAGCTTTGAAACTGGGTCATGGGTATAGGCTGGAAGAGTTTTCATCTGTATGCTAGAAATATGGACATTACGAGAGATTCTAGTTAGGCCTTAAATGAAAACGAAGAGTATGTTTTTAGAAACTGGAGGAAAGGTGAAGTAGCAAAAACTTGACTGAACTCTGTGCTAGTGTCATATAGAAGGTAGAACTTAATGAGCAATTAATTTGAATATTTATCTAAGGAGATTTCTAAGCACAATGTTGAGTGTGTGGCTTTGTTCTTTCTGACTATTATAGTAAAATATGAAAGAGAGGTGAATTGAAGGAGAAATTGTTAGCCCAGAAACAACCAGAACTCGACATTTTGAAAATTTTCAACTTGTCTATATTGCAAAAAAAGAGAAAATGTTTTCTAAAGACACCACTAAATGTGTGACTGAACAACCATTCAATAAAGAGCTTATGAATGTATACACTGTCAGTTTGAATTAATGGCAATACACGTAAGATAAAATTAAGGAAAGTTACATGGTTTCTTGAGTTCAACGAGACAGTACAATAGTTATTTAGTTCTGAACATGTGCTATTCCTCAAGAAGATTGAAAATGACATTGAAGGCAATTAAAAGAGCATCAGAACTACCACCATGGCATCAACAGTCCAGATGAATTCTGCCTAGAGTGTTGGCTGAAGGACTGTCCAGCAGAGCCTTAGAGGCAGGAGTGCTCAGAACCCAGTTTGGCAGAGTCTTGCAGGTGAAACCCTGGCCCAGCAAATCTGTGGAAGTGAGACCCCTATCTCGAGCTCTGGGAATGATACTACCATTCCACTGGGCAATACATAAACCAAATGGGATTATTATCAAGGCTTAAGATCTAATGGACTTTGCCTTGTTAGGTTTTCAACTTGCTTAGGACCCATCACCCTTTTTTCCTTACAATCTTTCCTTTTGGAATGGGTAAGCCAATCATATGCCTGTCCCACTATTCTATTTTTTTTTTTTTTTGGAGAGGTTTTTGCTATAGGGCGCATGCGCTCGCCAGACAGACAGAGAGAGACATAGAGACAGAAAGCGAGAAATCACCCCCAGGGGGGATGGTCACGCCGCAATCCCTTCTCCTCCATTCTCCTCTTGGGATCTTGGGTATGCACGCACACGCGCCCGGCGTGAGTTTTAAGTCACCGGGTCCGGTACGCGAACCGTGGTCGATTACGTGGGAGTCCAGCGACATAGCCATTACGCTAACTGCTGGTTCCCCCACTATTCTATTTTGAAAGTACATTATATGTCTGATTTCATAAGCTCACATCTCGAGAACAATTTTTCTTAGAATGAATCATACCTTTTGTCTTAACCGTATCAGAATTAGATGACATTAGAATGAGATTTTGAACTTTAGAGTTGATGTTGGAATGAATTAAGACTTTTGGTGTCATTGGGATGGAAGTAATTTTGTATGCAAGTAGGAATGAATTTTGGGAGGACAAATGTGAGATAATATTGACTGAATCATATCCTCTGAAAATCCGTATGTTGGAGCTCTAACCCTCATTGTGATGGTTTTTAGAGAGGGGACCTTTGTTATACAATTAGGCTTAGATGAGATCATTATGATATTAATGCCCTTTTAAAAAGAGATATGAGAGAGAGCTCTTTCCTACCTCACTTTATCTCTCCCTCCTATGTGAAGATAATGAGAAGGCAGCCATCAACAAGGCAGAGAGCCTTCACCAGAAATAGCCATGCTAGCACCTTGATCTTGGGCTTCTAGCCTCCAAAACTGTAAGGAAATAAGTCTATGTTTTGCAAACAACACAAGCAAACTAATACAATAATCAAATATTTCTAATTCTCACTCCTATCCCTTGTACCATTACTGTGATTCATTTCATTTATTCATAAGCTATAGTCACTATGTACATTATTGATGCTATTTTTGGAACAAACTGTTATCTTTAAGAATAAGTAATGTAGGGACCAGCAGTTAGCGTAATGGCTATGTCGCTGGACTCCCACGTAGTCGACCGCGGTTCGCGTCCCGGACCCGGCGGCTTAAACTCACGCCGGGCGCGTGTGCGTGCGTGCCCAAGATCCTGAGAGGAGAATGGAGGAGAAGGGATTGCGGCGTGGCCATCCCCCCTGGGGGGTGATTTCCTGCTTTCTATCTCTCTGTCTCTCTCTGTCTGTCTGGCGAGCGCACGCGCCCTATAGCAAAAACCTCTCCAAAAAAGAAAAAAAAAAAAAAAAAGAATAAGTAATGTAAAAGATTTTATTTTAACTTCATCAATTTCTTCTCTAATTCTCTTCCTTTATGTAGCTCCAGGTTTCTGACCTTTCATTTTTCTTTTCTCTGTAGAACTTCCTTTAACATTCCTTGCAATACAACTACTGGCAAAGAATTCTTTTGGTTTTTATTTGTCTGAGTAAATCTTTCTCATTAACTTTCAAAGGATAATTTCACAGGATACAGAATTCTAGGTTTATGAGTTTATTTATCTCAATATTTAAATATTTCCCCCATTTTTTTCTTGCCTGCATGGTTTCTGAGGAGAAGTGGGATGTAATTATTATCTTTGCACCTCTATCCGTAAGTTATTTTTTCCTGTTTTTCTTTCAAAAATTTTTTTTTATCTTTGATTTTCTGTTGTTTTAATATCATATGCCAAAGTGTAGTTTTGTTTTGTTTTGTTTTTTAATTTTGTTAGTTTGGGTTTCAGTTTTGCTTTGAAATCTTCCCTGCCTGGATGCTCTTGGTTGTATAGCACTAACTGGGGGGAAATTCTCAGTCATTATTTCTTTAAATTGCTTCTGTTCCTTTTGCTCTTTCTTCTTCCTCTGGTATTTCTATTATGCATATATTACACCATTGAAGTTGTCCCATAGTTCTCGGATATCCTGTTTCACTTTTTCCATTTTTTAACTCTTTTGTTTTCAGTTTTGAACGTTTCCATTGACATATCCTCAAGCTCAGAGATTCTCTCCTCAGGTATGTTGAGTTTACTAATGATCATATCCAAGGTATTTTTCATTCCTATAACAGTGTTTTGTTTTTATCTCCGGTGTTTCTTTATTATTCTTTCATAAAATTTGTATGTCATTGCTTGCATTATCTATCTGTTCTTGTATGATGATTACTTTTTCCATTAGCACCCTTAGCACATTAGTCATAGTTGCTTTAAATTCCAGGTCTAATAATTCCAACATCCATGTGATATCTGAGTCTGATTTGATGCTCTTTCTGTCTTTCAAACTGTGTGGGGTTTTTTACGTTTCGTTTTTTTTTTTTTTGCCTGTTCATATGCCTTGTGTTTTGTTGTCGTTGAAAGTCAGATGTACTGTGCAAAAGGAACTGTGGTAAATGGGTCTTTACTGATGTGGTGGTAAGATGTAGGAGAGGGAAAGCATTCTAAAATCTTGTGATTGGATCACAGTCCTTTTGTGACCCTGTGCCCCTGAGCTGTGAACTTTATAAGTGCCTCTCAGTATTTTTTTTTCACCCATTTGGGTGGGACAGGACAAATAGTGGGAGCTAGCGGTAGGGTATTTTCCTTCTCCCACATGAAATGAGCTAATTATTGTATTAGTATGAGATATAGTTGCAACTTCATTCTCTTGCATGTGAATATCCATTTGTTCCAGGATCATTTGTTAAAACAGTTTTCCCCCACTGAAAGGTCTTGTTCTCCCTTGCTGATAAACAATTTCCCATAGAAGAATGTGTTCATTTCTGTACTTTCAGTTCTATTCCATTAATCTATATGAGCATCTTTATGCAAGTACCAAACTGTTTCGATTACTATAACTCTTTTTCTTTAGAGAGATTTTTGCTATATAGGGTGCATGTGCTTGCTGAAGGGACAGAGAAAGAACGACAGAAATCAGCCTCCCATGGGGAAGGGCCATGCCGCAATTCCTTCTCCTCCATTCTCCTCTTGTGATCTTGGGCATGCGCATACACACGCCTGAGACCTCTTAACAATATTAGGTCTTTTGATGCATGTACAAAGAACGTTTTTTCCATTTATTTAGACGTTTTTCTTTTAACATTTTGTAGTTTTCAGTATACAAGTCTTGTAGTACTTCCTTGGATAAATTTAATTTAAGCTTAGCAGTTTCTTTGATGATATTCTAAATGGAATTGTTTTCCTAAATTTCCTAAATTTTAGATCGTCTGTTGCTAATGTATATAAATACCAATCATTTTTGGGCTAGCCAGTGGTGTGGTAGTTGAGGTGGCATGATGGTTGAGGCAGCTAGATCCCAATTGTATGATTTGAGTTCTAGAATCAGGGGTTTGAGTCCTGGAACTGGCGGCTTGAGAAACACTGTAGGCATGTGTGCAAGCATGCCCAAGGACCCAAGAGGAGATTGAAAGAGAAAGGATTGCAATATTCCCAGGCCTCCATGCAGAGGGGGTGATTTCTTGCTTCCTCCTCTCCCATGTGTCTCTCTGACGAGCACACATACCCTATAGCAAACTAACTAACTAACTAACTAAATAAATAAACAAATATACCAGTCATTTTTATGTGATGATTTTGTACGCTATAGCTTTGCTGAATGAATTTACTTAATCTAATATTGTGTGTGTGTGCGTGTGTGTGTGTGTATTCATTAGGAATTTTATTTTATTTTATTGTGGTAAGAACACTGAACGTGAGATCCACTCTATAAGCAAAATTTTAAGTGTACAATATATTATTGTTGACTATGGTTACAATATTCATAGGTCTCTAGAGCTTATCTTGCTCAAATGAAACTTAATCTAGTTAAGTCATTATGCTCCTTGATTAGGAACCATCCATTTCCTCCAACTCTTAGCACTTGTCAAACACAATTCTACACATTGATTCTGTTATTTGAACTATACTGATCACTAATCTCTTCCTAAAGGCCCCGCTTTTGACATCATAATCGGACTGTTTTTACCCTCTTAATCCTGTTACGATGGCTGAACACGTGAACTGAGGAGTCGGACATCTTCAAACCATAACAGCATGGTTCTTTGCTAAAACTGAATTTTATAAGAAAGTGCCTAGGAGAAGGTTCAAGGACATGACTAAAGTTCTATGAAGCAAAGAATTTATCAGTGTATACCAGATTTTCTTCATCCATTTATTTACGTTGGTGACTACTTAGGTTGTATTCTCACCTTAGCTATTGTGAATAGTGCTGAAATGAACATTGGACTTCTAATATCTTTTCAAGATCCTGATTTCAATTCTTTTGTAATACCCAAAAATGGGATTGCTGGGCCATATAGCAATTCTATTTTTAATATTTTAAGGACCATCCATACTGTTTTCCATAGTGGCTTCACAGATTTATATCCCCACCAACAGCATGCAAGAGTTCCAATTTCTCCACATACTCACCACCAGTTGCCTTTTCTTGCTGTTGCTGTTTTTTTTATAATAACCATCCTGACAGTTGTGATATCTCATAGTTGTTTTTATTTGCATTTTAGATGACTAGTGACATTAAGCATTTTTTCATATAACTGTTGGCTATTCGTATGCCTTCTATAGAGAAATTTCTCAAGTCTTTATCTCGCTTTTAATATTGAGTTATTATTAATTTTGCTATTGAGTTGTAAGGGCTTTTAAAAACCACCTTATTAAAGTACAATTGACATACAAAAAACTAAATATTTAAAGAATAAATATTTAAAGAATACACTCATAATGAGTTTGGAGATAAGTATAAACACAATCATCACCACAACCAATACCATAGATATATGCATCTCCTCCAAAAATTTCCTCCTGCTCTCTTTTATTTATTTATTTATTTATTTATTTATTTATTATTTCGTGATAAGTACACTTGACATAAGATCTACTCTCTTGGCAGTTTCTTTTTCCAAGTTTTAAAATTTTCTTATTTTTTTACATTTAATCATTGTACTTTTTTTTTTTTTTTTTTTGAGAGGTTTTCACTATAGGGCGCATGCGCTCGCCAGACAGACAGAGAGAGACATAGAGACAGAAAGCGAGAAATCACCCCCCAGGGGGGATGGTCACGCCGCAATCCCTTCTCCTCCATTCTCCTCTCGGGATCTTGGGCACGCACGCACACGCGCCCAGTGTGAGTTTTAAGCCACCGGGTCCAGGACGCGAACCGCAGTCGACTACGTGGGAGTCCGGCGACATAGCCATTACGCTAACTACTGGTTCCCCATTGTACATTTTTACAGCATACAAAATTATTTCTCCAGCATGAATACAGTATACACTGCATATTAGTCCAGTCAAACATATTACCATTCACATCATCCTTACCAGATAATTTTCCTTTTATTTTTGTCCATTAAATGTTTTGCTTTTTCCCCTTGATTCCCTTCCTCCCAACTGCCCCATTGTAGCTTTTTTTAAAGTATGCAATACAGTATTGTTAGCTATAAGCACTATGCTGTACAGTAAATCTCCAAGAATTATTCATTTTGTATAACTGAAGCATTATCTCTGACTAATACATTCTAGTTTCCCCCTCTCTCCAGCCCTTGGCAACCACCATTATATTCTGTTTTTATGAGCTTGACTGTTTTAGATTTCGCATTTAAATGGTATTGTATAGTACTTTTACTTTGTGTCTGGTTTATTTCAGTTACAATGATAACCCTCATTTTCAATGTTGTCAAAAATTACAGGAATTCTTTTTTAAAAAAGAATTATTTTATTTAACTTTATTTATTTATTTATTTAAATTTGACCATAGAGGAACAGAGTGAGGGAGAGCAAAAGCGAGATAGAGAGAGAGAGAAATTGAGAAAGCAAGCCACCAGGTCTGGGACTTAAACCACAGTTGGCCATGTGGGAGTCCAGCATCCTTAATCACCATGTCACCTGTCGGCCCCAGGAATTCTTTCTTTTTTAAAAAATGAAAAAAATATTTCACAATTAAATATCATATTGCCTTTATCCAATCATTTGCCTATGAACTTTTAGATTGTTCGCATGCGTTGATTACTGTGATTAATGCTATTTTAAACATAGGAGTGAAGATATCTGTTCAAGATCCTGAAGTGGGAAACAACAGAGTAAAGTCTTTTCTACAATGTCTGAAGACAATATCATGGCTTATTAATGAAGTACAATTATTGTTTTTTATAATCTCAAAAAAAATACAGCACAGTTGTTAAAATATTGAGATGTTTCACAAGCGTTTTACTTCTTGGGAAATAAGAAGTTAGGAGCACTCAAAGTCCAGGAGAAAGCAAACAGAGTGGGAAGGGCTTTGATTGGGAGGTCTACCTTTTGTCTGTTTCTTAGTCATGACTTCTTCAGAGATTACTCTTCTGCTCTTTCCTTTTTTTTTCTTTTTCTTGCTGACCTACTGAAAAAAAAGAATCTATTCTTCACCTCCAGTTTTCTTTTTCATACTCCACTTTTTTCATCTGGATCTCTTGAAAAAAATAATAATCTCTAGTCTCTCACTTTCCTCCTCTTCTTTATGGATATAATCAGATCTACCCTGAATATTTAGTGATGTGGTTTGAGGATCAAAGTTCTCCATCCAAAGGACGTAATTAGAGAAATGAAACAGATCCAAAGAAAATAAACAGAATTTCTTCAGATGAAGAAGAATGAAGCCTGAAGAGATGGAAGAATAATGAAATAAAGGAGATAAAATTAAAGGAGATATTGTGACTAAATCTATTTGGAAAGGAAGAGTGGAAAAGTTGTAATTTAAGAGATCATGACTGAGATATACCTGAAAGTCTAAGAAATATTACTAAAGAAAAGACAGACATTTCGCAATTATTAAAGGTTTGTTTCAGGGCCAGCAGGTGGTGTGGTGGTTAAGGGCACTGGACTCCTACATGGCTGACAGTGGTTCAACTCCTGGACCTGGAGGCTTGCTTTCTCACTTTCTCTCTCTTACTTTCTCACACTCTGTCCCTCTCTGGTCAAATTAAAAATAAATAAATAAATAAATAAAGTTAAATAAAATAATTTTTTAAAAAAGGTTTGTTTTAACAGAAAAATATTAATAAAACAATCCTAAATGTGTGTTTCTCTTAACATAAGAGCCAAAATATACATAGAAAAAACTGATAGAAGTAAATTGAAATACAAACAAATTTATGATCATGGTAGAATATTTTTCCACACCTCATGAATGACGTAAAAAAGACAGGTAAAAAAAAATAGATGGAGAGATTTAAACAAGTAATAAATTTATTTGAGACAGAACACTGCACATAACAATTATGAATAGAACACTCCAGAATAGATCATATCCTGGACCATAATGCAGATCTCAAGAAATGTCTATGGGAGAGTATAATCGATACTTAGTGACTAATGTAATTTTTCAAGGGCAATGTGGGTGCTCTACCCCTCCCCCAGCTTTAGTATGAATCCTAAGATTTCCAACATCCCTACCCCAGGTAACCCTCCCAACTCACCTAACCTTGGACCTGAGAAATGTCAAAGATAAGCAAGGTTAGACACTAAAGCATTAAGGCTAGGTTTCATTCAATAACTACTAAAATAAGGGAAACGTCCAGGGTGAACTGACTGGAAATCCCAAAACAAAAAGCTGGAGAACTTTTCTTTATTTTTTTTGCTATAGGGTATATATGCTCACCAGAAAGAGAGACAGAGAGACTGGGAGGGAGGAGGCAATGGCCACACTGCAATCCCTTTTCTACCATTCTCCTCTCAGGATCTTGGGCAGGCAAACACATGTGCCCAGAAGAAGATGGGTCCAGGAATTGAACTACAGAGTCAACCGAGTGGGATCTAGCCACCTTAACCCCCATGCCACCTGCTGGCCCTGGCTAGAGACTTTTTAAACATGGAATGTGCTTAGGGCAGATACTGAGGGAGGTTAAGTGGAGGTTGATCTGTGTGACTAGACCACCTGCCAGTGTTAATTGGCATTTATCTAGAAGACAAACAAACATTGTTCTGACAAGAAGCAGTGATTCAAGTTGAAGCAAGTTGTCCTGAAGTTAGGCCCCTATCCTTTGGCATGAACCATGACCTAGATTGAGAATTTTTTTCCTTCAATATTAGCATTTCAAAAAGAGGGCTCTTAGGTCTCAGTTTTGGGTGGTAGTCTTTTATCTCAAAGGGCAGAGAAAGGATTTATAATTGCAACCTTTTTAAAGTAAATTCTTTTTTATAAATTATTTATTTAATTGTATTTGTTGTTATTATTTTTTAATTTGGTATAGGGCATGTGTGTTCATTAGAGAGAGAGAGGGAGAAAGAAAGTCACCAGGTCTAGGACTTGAACCATAGTCGGCCATGTGGTAGTCCAGCACATCAACCACCACACCCCTGCTGGCCCCTTAAAGTAACTTCTTAAAGAGGAGTTTCAGGGGGGACCAACAGTTAGCATAATGGCTATGTCACTGGACTTTCACAGAGTCGACTGCGGTTCGCCTGCCGGACCCACCTGGTGGCTTAAAACTCACGCCGGGCGCATGTGCGTGCGTGCCCAAGATCCCGAGAGAAGAATGGAGGAGAAAGGATTGCGGCGTGACCATCCCCCCTAGGGGGTGATTTCTCGCTTTCTGTCTCTCTGTCTTTCTGTCTGGCGAGCGCGTGCGCCCTATAGCAAAAACCTCTAAAAAAAAAAGAGGAGTTTCAGACCTAACTGCATGATACTGTTATTTCCAGTTTCTAGGTTCTGATAATTAAACCCTTCATTAAGTCTGTTAACAAATCATTACCTGTACATATATGAAGGCAACTGACATGATTTACAAACAAAACCTCTAGGTTTTATTTTATTTACCAAGGAATACAGTTCAGCAAAAAAAGAAATCTAATATGCAAGGAAGGGACCAGCAGTTGGCGTAATGGCTGTGTCACTGGACTCCCATATAGTTGACCGTGGTTTAAGTCCTGGACCTGATGGGTGCATGTGCGTGTGTGCCCAAGATCCCGAGAGGAGAATGGAGGAGAAGGGATCATAGTGTAGTCATCCCCCCAGGGGGTGATTTCTCGCCTTTTGTCTCTGTCTTTCTAGTGAGCACACGCCCTATAGAAAAAAAAAAAAAAAAAAAAAAAAAAAAACCTCTCCCAAAAAGAAATCTAATATGCAAATTTCCAGATTGTTTTACAAATTTACCAATTCCTGTGACACAAACTGTTTCAACCTCTGAAGGAATTGTCCATAAAGTTCCACATCATTGTGACCTGCTCCTTCAACTTACAGAAGTTGCACTGGTTTTTGGCACTGCTCAAACAATGTGAGGCCATGTGAAAAGTCAATGACTTCATCTTCAGTCCCATGAATTATTAATACTGGAGAGTTTATCTCAGAGATTTTGTCAATATTTGGGAATGAATCAAAGCAGTAAGTTTTGATATCAGAAAAAGTAACTCACATTCTCCAGGTCAAAAAAAAAAAATGAAGAATAATAGAAGCACTCTGATAGCAAGCAGCAAGGTCCACAAATGCTACTGTCTCTTACTGTCTCTATACTTTGGCCATATACTATCATATTTTCAGGGTGAATGCCATATCTTATCCTAAGAGCAAGTGAAGAAGCTTCAGTGTCTGGATAGAGGTTCATCTCTATTGGTTTCCCAGAACTTGCACCATAACCAGAGCAATCATATGAGAATATATTACAATTAATCCACAATACCAGTCTGATGTAAAGGCTGCTCATCTGACGAAGATCAACATTTCCAGCATTCCATGCTCCAAAGAGCAAAGTGTATTTGGCACTAGTTGAGTAACATACAAACATACAGGGGATTCTGTTGCCTTTATTGGTTCTACTGATGAAACAATCAATAGCATCTCTTTCTCCAGGAGAGTACTGCCAGTATTTGCTCTTTCTGATAGACGTAAAGTCCAGCAGCTTCCACTTTCATCACAAATCAGTGTATCATTTGTATCAGGTGGTAAAAAAGCTAATTTTGAAGCAATTTTTCCTGGACAAGGTGGAAAACAGAAGAGGCAACATAGCATATTAAATGAAAGGTTATTCATCTTCTGCACCTGAGGGTCTGTAGGGAAGCTCGGTGGAGGCACTGTCCTAGACAAGGTGCAATCTGTGCTCCCGCAGGACTCTACTTGAGGGCTGAGGGGCCTGGCCAAGAATAGGATCTGACACGGGCTGCAGCCCTCGGCTCTCCCTCGGCTCTGGGACAAAGGACGGTGGCACTCGATGGGGTCCTGTGCTCATACTCCAGTCTTTCCTCATGCTGGCCTTGCTTCTCCACATGAACTCGTGCTCTTCTGACTAATGGCCCAAGCACCAGGCTCTGGTAGCTGCCACTGCTGTGGTTGGCTGCTCTTGGGCTTCACACCTCTTGAGACCGTGGTGGCAGCTGCTAGTGGTGCCACTCCCTTTCTGGCACTGCAGACATCACCCAGATCCAGTCAGGTCTTTCTTCCCTTTAATCCTCCTTTCTTTGTGTCTCCTCGGCCTGCCAGGCACAGGGCTCGTCCCAGAGTGGGAGGGAGACTGGATGGAAACAAAAGGAGTGAGTAAAGTCCTCACTCGGCTAGAAGTTGGTCAGTGACTATCTGCCTATCACTAGATTTTGGCTAGAACACAGTAAATGCTCATGACAACAATAAGATTTCTCAGGTGGGCATTTTAAGAGAAATTTAAAATGCCATCCAAGAGACACAGCCTTAAGGCGTTGGAAACCATGCTAGAGTTTGATTAAGTTTCTTAGTACAGAAATTTGGATGGAATTGTATGCTAAGAGTTCTGCAGTTCTCAGAAGATGACTACATGTTTTAGGCCTTTCCCCTCTAGCAGGAGGAGAATTCGACCTCCGCCATGACCACTGATGTAGGAGGGAAGGTTTTTCACATGGAACTATGTATTTCAAAGTTCACTTGGCTTTTGTCCTCAGGATAGTGAGAAAAAATCAACCTGAGCCCTTGCCATCCCCACCCCAACCTAAAGGGTGACTCTGCTGGGTGTCCTGTAGATTGCTATAGGAAAAAAAGGCCAGCACCTCTCATGCATATGGAATCCCGAGGCCAAGGCCTAGCACTGACACCACCATGGTGTGGTATGTGGGCAGTGACTTGTCATCACTGTTTTCACAGTGTATTTGTGAGGAGAATCTGTGGGACCTAGTACTAAGGGTTGGGGAAAATGGAGAGGAACTGCCAAGCATGACAAGAGCAGGCTCCAAACCATCTTATCAAGATTGCAGGAATAACATGAAGTCTTCGAAAGAAGTCCATTCCTGGGCTAGCTAGTGGCTTGGTAGTTAAGGTAGCTGGACGTCACATAGCTGACTATAAGGTTCATGTCCTGGATGTGGTGACTTGAAAAGCATACCGGGCTTGTGTGCCCAAATACCTGAGAAGAGAATAGAGAAGAAATTGAAGTATGGCCAATCCTCCTTGAGGGATGCTTTCTCAGTTTCTCTTTCTTTTTTTCTGTGCCCTAGATGAGTGCATGCATCCTGTGGCAAATTAAAAAAAAAAGTCTCTTCCTGAAGGGCATAGTGAGGAGTGCCCTGGGAGCCAGAGGAAACTTAATTTCCTGTTATTACGACCCTCTGAGTTTACTACTAGCCTAACACTGAGGGAGCTGAGAGCTGTTTCTACCTGAGCCACTCTCCCAGAGGCCATCTACAGTCAGGAAGACTAGGACCCAGGTACTTGCAGCCTCAGTCACAGGGAACTCTGAAGGACCTGTGGCTTACTAGTCTCTGTGTCTGCTGCACGTTTTCTCTCTCTAAACACAGGAGCCCACCATATTGGGATCCTCCTGCCTCAGGTTCCTGACTAGCTGAGACCACAGGCTTGTGATACCACTTCTGGTTCTTTTTTAGAGTCTTGCTATGTTATCCTGACCAACATCGAGATCACAATCTCCATGGCCCAGCCTTTTTCAAATTATCAAATGAACTTATATACAGTTTTGGTAATGCTGTGGTATATTCCTGGTTGGGAAACTTCATCACAAAAATATTGTAGAA